>PVJC01002167.1:18750-82462 GCA_004026665.1 Murina feae | reverse complement strand
TTTTTTTGTATTGTTTATTTTCCTTTTGTTAAGTTGTATGAGTTCCCTGTAAATGTTGGAGATTAAACCATTATTGGTGATATCATTGGCAAATATGTTCTCCCATGCAGTGGGCTTTCTTGTTTTGTTGATGGTTTCCTTTGCTGTGCAAAAGCTTTTTATTTTGATGTAGTCCCATTTGTTTATTTTCTCTTTAGTTTCCATTGCCCTAGGAGCAGTATCAGTGAAGAAATTCCTTCAGTACATGTTCGCGATTTCACTGCCTGTGGATTCCTCTAGTATTTTTATGGTTTCTCATCCTATGTTTAAGTCCTTTATGCATTTTGAGTTTATTTTTGTGTATGGTGTGAGTTGGTGGTCTAGTTTCATTTTTTTGCATGTATTTGTCCAATTTTTCCAACACCATTTATTGAAGAGACTGTCTTAACTCCATTGTATGGTTTTGCCTCCTTTGTTGAATATTAATTGGGCATGGTAGTTTGGGTCAATTTCTGGGTTCTCTACTCTATTCCATTGATCTATATGTCTGTTCTTGTGCCAGTACCAAGCTGTTTTAAGAACAGTGGCTTTGTAATACAGCTTTAAATCTGGTATAGAGATCACACCTACTTTGTTCTTCTTTCTCAGGATTGCTGCAGCTATTCGAGGTTTTCTTTTATTCCAGATGAATTTTTGGAATGTTCGTTCTAGATCTGTGAATTATACCATTGGTATTTTAATGGGGATTGCATTGAATCTATAGATTGCTTTGGGTAGTATGGACATTTTGATTATATTGATCCTAATAATCCATGAACACAGTATGTTCTTCCATCTGTTTATGTCTTCCTCTATCTCATTTTTCAGTGTCCTGTAGTTTTTCACATATACATCTTTTACCTCCTTAGTTAAGTTTATTCCTAGGTATCTTAAATTTTTTGGTGTGATGGTAAATGGGATTTCTTTTTTAGTCTCTCTTTCTGTAAGTTCACTATTAGTGTAAAGAAATGCCATAGATTTCTTGGCATCAATTTTGTATCATGCTACATTGCCAAATTCATTTATTATATCTAATAATTTTTTATGGAGTCTTTAGGGTTTTCTATGTACAGTATCATGTCATCTGCAAATAAGGACAGTTTTACTTCTTCTTTTCCAATTTAGATGCCTTTTATTTCTTCTTATTGTCTGATCGCAATGGCTAGTACTTCCAGTACTATGCTGAACAGGAGTGGTTGAACAGGTCTTGTTCCTGTTCTTAGGTGAAATCATTTTAGTTTTTGCCTATTGAGTATGATGTTGGCTGTGGGTTTATCATATATGGCTTTTATTATGTTGAGGAATGATCCTTCTATTCCCACCTTTTTTATTCATTCTTAATTCATTGCACAGTGCCTTCTTTTCACAAAATACAGACGAAATAGTACCCATGCATGGATTCTTCCCTTACTTCCTTCCAGTTCCTTCTGGAAGTACATCCTCACTTACACATGAATCCTGCCCTAGGATCAATTTCTGTAGAACCAGACCTAAAAAAGACTACAATTCCTGTCACAGTGCTTTTTCTCCATGGCTGCAGTTCTCACTGATTCTTTCCTTTGCCCTTTCATGCGTTAGATTGGTAACAATTCCCAACATTGCTAGTCTTGAATTGTTTTAACAGTCTTGGTTGTTCCCTTAACCCTGTTCACATTCACTCTCTAGTTCTTTAACTGAAGTATCATGAGATACTTCAGGTGGTTTCTGTTTAATGCAGATACTATACTAATAGGCCTTCCTACTGATATTCCCAATTTCTCTTTTACCCTTCCATTCCCCATAGAATGGCTGGAAATATAGTTTTAAAATATTATATAGATCACATTCCTCCTCACTTAAAACCATCAGTGAATCCTCACTATGCACAGATAATGTCTAAGTTTCCTGCTATCATATAAGAAGTCTTTCATGCTTCAGCTGTCTCTTCAGCCTCAGTTCTGACTACTTCCTTCCTAATATACTTATATCACAGCAATATCATCTACATGTAATTTACAACAAAGACCGGGCTATACTTCACTCTGTGCTTTGGTTTAACTCATGCTGCTCTCAAAGGGTGGCATACTCTCTTCTCCAAAGGACACTCACTGATTCCTCCAGTTCAAGCAAGTGTCATCTCTCCAGAAAGGCTCTGAGTTCCTAGAAGATAGGGATTATTCATTTATTAATTTTTATATCCTCAGTTTCAGCCTGACACAGAATAGAAAGCATGTTGAATGAATGGCCTTTTGAGGAGTGAAAATAGCTGCCACTGTGCTAAAGCACCCTGACAACTACTCAATTATTATTGGAGATACCTTTGAAAAGTGAACCAACATTATTCAGAATTGCTAGTTATTTGTGTCAACTCTGTATCACACACTTAATGCTTAATGAATGTTATTATTTAATCTTCCCAACAAATATAAAGTATTATTATCCTTTTTTAAAAAAAACGAGGAAAACAAAGCTCAGAAAGATAATAAATGCCCCTGTGTCACACAGTTAATAAGAATAGGTTTGGAATCTTGAGTCCTTCCATATCTGTCTTTATTTCAATGACTGTGCTCTCTCCTTTACAGAGAAACACCTGTGCCTAAATGTAAAGAACAGCTCCTATAACACAGCTCTTAGTCTACTTCTATTCCTAGCCTCCTGGTTAATGTGAAGAAGAGGAACGTTCATTGGTTTCATATACCTCATTTATATTAAATTCATAAAATTCTGATAGCATCATCAATACTTTCTATGTTCATCTATCCCCAGCTATTTTATAAGGCATTTTGTCTGGGGCATTTCATCTAAAAAGATGGTAGAACTAGAGAAAGGCAGATATTTACACAGGACAAGTAAGTCCTTACTATATACTACAAACAATAAAATACTCATGGGACATTACTTCCCTGCAAGAGCTACCACTACAGCTTGCATTCCTGTAAATGTGCTTCCCCAGTTCTCTTTACAACTCAGCAAGGCCCTGATCGCATGCTGATCACACACACAGAGCCTGATTCAGACAATTAAAGTTGTGATGTGTTTTTGCTACATCAAAACTTGATAACTAAATGGTAGCAGTAGTTAATGTAGCATTTTATAAGCAACAGTGAATTACCCATGGTTAGTGACTAATAAAAAATCAGTATGGTTGTATTCAACAAAACACACACACAAAAATGTCTACCAATGAGAGATCATATGACAAGTATGAAAAAGAGAAAGTTTAAATCAGGTTACACAAAATCACAGAATAGGAAACTTAGGAACACTGATCTACCTCCTTTTGACTTTTGCCTAGCTTTAGTGCATGAGCTCACAGTCTCTCACCAATTTATGATGTCGCCACCACCACAGCAATGGGGCCCTTCTTGCACCCCTTCACTCCAATTAAAGGACCAACATGCCCTGGTTCTGCTGAGGACTTTCCAAATCCTAGGCTTTCAGTTATGGTAACTAGTAGGCAGAAAATGACTCCCCAATGATATCTGCATCCTAATCCTTGGAATTTATTAATATATTACTTTACAAGGCAAAAAGGACTTTGCAAATGTGAGTAAATTAAGGATCTTGAAATGGAAAGAGTCTCTGAACTTATCCAGAAAGGTTCCCATATAATTTCTGGGGCCTTAAAATCTAAGCAACATTTATTTCTGCCTGTGGTAAGTGGGAGGGGTGACTACAGAAGAATGGTTACAGAAATGCAACACTGCTGGCATTCCTACAGAGGAAGAGGCCTCTAGGACCTAGAAAAGGCAATGAAATAGATTCTCCCCATACCTCCCAAGAGAAACACAGCCCTGCTAACAATTGATTTTAGCCCAATAAAGATCTAAGTTGGAATTCTGATCTACAAAACTATAAAGATAATAAATGTTTGGTTTAAACCTATATATTTGTGGCAATTTGTTATGGCATCCACCTCCTCTTGGTTTTCCCAGGACTGTCCTGGTTTTAAAACTAAAAATCCCACATCCAGAAAGCCCTTCTAGATACAGGCATACCAAGAAAATTGGTCACTACCCCCCATTTCTCATCCCCTAGTATTGGGCTCTAGAATTCTCCATTAATATATAGGTACCCTTCAGCTGAAATTACCTGACTTCCCAAAAGATGCCCTAAATCAGTAACTTTATATATATCCTATCTAAAAAAAGAGTAATATGCAAATTAGGCATCACTCAGTGACAAAGATGGCCATCCCCATGGCACAAGATGGCCACCCCCATAGCCACAAGATGGCGGTGCCCAGTCTGGCTTGCCCCTGCCACTGAAGTGGCCAGGCCTGTTAGCCAGGCAGGTGGTGGGGGAGGCAGGGGACCCAAGGAATGGAACAGGTGATCAGAGAGGGCTGGGGGTCCCCTGCCCAGGCCAGAGGCCTCAGGCATGGGCAAGGGCAGAGCCAGTGATCAGAGGGGTATGAGGGTGCCCTACTCTGGCATAAGGCCTGGGCCAGAGGCCTCAGGCCTGAGCAGGGGCAAGGCTGGAGATTGCAGGAGCCTGGGCACCTGTGGAGCCAGCAAAGCAGGGATCTGTGGGTTCTCTGCCCAGGCCTGCAGCCTTGGCCAGAGTCTACCAGTGGGGCAAGAGCAGAATCAGAGCTGGCGATCAGAGGGGTTTGAGGTCTTCTGCCCAGGACAGCAGCCTCGGCCAGAGGTTACAGGACTGGTCAGGGGTGGAGCTGGGATTGGAGGGGCAGGAGTGGAACTGGTGTTCAGAGTGAACTACAGAGGAAACACTTTTTCTTACCACTCATTGGCTAAGCTCCCTGTATGCCACTGGTAATATTCTTAGTAACTTGGGTAATAAGAACCCCTAAAGGCAATCTAGGGTTTTTCCAAAACACTCCTGGAGGAAAATAAAAAATGAAGGTACACTGCTGGAGGGCTAAGAAATGTCATATCCTGCTTTAGCTGGTTTGGCTCAAGCATAATCCCTTAGCTTGCTGACTGGAGGGCCTGGGTTCAATTGTGACCAAGGGCATGTACCTAGGTTGCAGGCTCCTCCATGGCCGGGGCCCAGGTTAGGGCATATTCAGGAGGCAACCAATCCAAGTGTTCCTCTCACTTTGATGTTTCTTTCTGTTTTTCCCTTCTCTTCCACATTCTGTAAAAATCAATGGAAACATATCCTCAGGTGAGGATAAAAAAGAAAGAAATGTCATATCCTATGAAAGACACATCTTGAAAATGCCTAAAGAAAGCTGTCATTTTTTCATAGTAAAGGGACTGGAGCCCGTGTTGATGAAAACACCTTGGTGAATGTGATGACTGGCAGTGGCTGCAACAGTGGGGTGATGGGGCTGGTGGCTTCCCCTGATTAGCCTGGTCACCTCCCACAAAAGGAGGCCAGACTGCAGCTTAGGCCCACTCCCCAAGGGGAGCAGGGAGCGGCCCTAAGCCGTCAGTAGGACACCCTCTGAGGGCTCCTAATATGTGAGAGGGGGCAGGCTGGGCTGAGGAACCCCCCCCTCCAGTGTGTGTGTGTGTGTGTGTGTGTGTGTGTGTGTATACAAAAATTTGTGCACTTGGGGGTGGGGAGGTCCCTCAGCCCAGACTGTGCCCTCTTGCAGTCTGGGAACCCTTGGGGGATGTCCACCTACTAACTTAGGCCCATTCCCTGGGGGATTGGGCCTAAGCTGGCAGTCAGATATCCCTCTGGCAGCTCAGGAGCCCTCAGGGGATGTCCACTTGCCAGCAGGGAGCAGGCTTAAGATGCAGTCGGACATCCTTAGCACTGCTGAGGAGGCAGGAGAGGCTCCCACCACCACCACTGTGCTGGCAGCCATCAGCGTGGCTTGTAGCTGACCAGAACTCCCCCTGTGGAAGCGCACAAACTACCAAGGGGCAGCTCCTGCATTGAGCGTCTGTCCCCTGGTGGTCAGTGTGTGTCATAGTGACCAGTCATTCCCAGTGGTTCTGCTGTTAGGGTCAATTTGCATATTACCCTTTTATTATATAGGAGTCCTGGTGCATAGAAGGGGCCCCCTGATTTGCCTTGAAGGGTGTCCTGGATCAGGGTGGGGTTCCCACTGGGGTTCCTGGTCAGCCTGGGTGAGGGGCTGATGGCCATTTTCAGGCTGGCTATGCCCCCCAGTGACCCAAGCTCCAGCCTCTCCTTTTTTTCTTTCTTTTTTATTGTGTGATTTATTTATCTTCTATAATGGAAACTTTGTAGCCTTTAGCAGAGCCAGCCAGTACAGGTGGGAAGTTTGGCTTCCTGCATCACTGGGGGGAACTCAAGCCTCCTGCTCGCTCCAGCTCTGTGGGTTAATTTGCATACTCGCTCTTTATTGGTTGGTGGGCATGGCTGGTGGGTGTGGCTTGAGCATAGCAGAAATATGGTTAATTTGCAAGTTTCTCTTTTATTATATACAATACTAGAAGCCCAGTGCATTAAATTTGTGCATGGGCAGGGTCCTTAGGCCTTGGCTGATGATCAGAGCTCATTAGGTTTCCTGCCTCCCTGCCTCCTCTTTCCCTCACTTCCTCAGTGCCCTGCTGTTGCTGCTGGTCACCCACCATGTTCCACTCCACTCCCTAGTGGTCAGCACACATCATAGAGAGCAATCAAACTCTTGGTCTCCAGATCAAAATCCTGAGCGGTCACTCTCCATATTAGCCTTTTATATATATAGATATACAGTGTATTAAAATTAATTTCAGAGAGGAAGGGAGAGGGAGAGATAGAAATATCAATGATAAGAGAGAATCATTGATAGGCTGCCTCTTGAACACTCTCTACAGAGGATCCAGCCCACAACGTGACCCAGGAATTGACCCACGACCTCCTGGTTCATAGGTCAATGCTCAACCACTAAGCCACTCTGGCCAGGCTGAAGCAATAACTCTTAAACATTAGTGTTAATCAGAATCATCTGGAGGGCTCCTTAAACAGATTTCTAGGTTTACTGTCAGAGTTTCTGATTCAGTAGGTCAAGAATGGAGCCTGAGAATTTGCAGTTATAACATGGTCTGAGGACCAGACTTTTCAACCACTGTCCTGAGAGATAAAAACCTCTGAGACAACTGGGAACAGAATTTCATCAGTTCAACCACATGCCAGGAATAGGTAGAAATGAGATGGGTTTGTGGACTGATTGATACCAATGATTAGATGTCATCATGCACACAACCCTAACATCTTCTCCTTGATATGCTAGAGCAGGTTTTGAAAACAGTTCTACTATGTGTAATGGAAGGATTGTAATCCCATTCCTGCTTCCCATAAACCACTGGACCCTGAGCAAGTTACCTACCACTTTGACTCTCATTGGAGGTAATCTGGTTAAGTACCTTTCATGGCATCTGGCATATGGCATATGCTCAATAAATGATAGTCATGCAAGAGGCTAGGCTTTTCCAAAATACCACTCACACAGATCATACAACCTAATGAGAATGAGAAAGGGGGAAAGTGGACATTTTTCATTTGATCTTGGTGTAAGGATTTGAAGTTTTGGTTATACCATTCAAATTCAGCAATATTCCCAACATATTCTAATAATGTAGGTTTCTGGGATTCTCCTGACTTTTTCATTCATTTGAGAACACGCCTGAAGCACCTCTTATGTAAAAATCTTCCATTTAAATACGAATAGAATAGAGAACCCAGAAATCAATCCAAACCACTGTGCTCAATTAACATTCAACAAAGGAGGCATGAACATAAAATGGAGTCAAGACAGCCTCATCAATAAACGGTGTTGGGAAAATTGGACAGATACATGCAAAAAAATGAAACTAGACCACAAACTTATACCATACACAAAATAAACTCAAAATAGATAAAGGACTTAAACATAAGACGGGAAACCATAAAAATACTAGAGGAATCCACAGGCAGCAAAATCTCAGACATATACTGAAGCAATCAATGTCTTTACTGATACTGCTCCTAGCGCAATGGAAACTAAAATGAAAATAAAAAAATGGGATTACATCAAAATAAAAAGCTTTTGCACAGCGAAGGAAGCCATCAACAAAACAACAAGAAAGCCCACTGCATGGGAGAACATATTTGCAAATATTATCACTGATAATGGTTTAATCTCCAACATTTACAGGGAACTCATACAACTTAACAAAAGGAAGATAAACAATCCAATCAAAAAATGGGCAACGGACCTAAATAGATACTTTTCAAAAGAAGACAGGAGAAAGGCCAAAAGACATTTGAAAACATGCTCACAGTCATTAATCATCTGAGAGATGCAAATCAAAACGACAGTGCGGTACCATCTCACACCTGTCAGAATGGCTTTCATCAAGGAATCAACAAATGACAAGTGCTGGCAAAGATGTGGAGAAAAAAGAACCTTCATGCACTGCTGGTGGGAATGCAGACTGGTGCAGCCACTGTGGAGAACAATATGTAGTTTCCTCAAAAACTAAAAATGGAGCTCCTGTTTGACCCAGTGACCCCACTTCTAGGAATATATCCCAAGAAACTAGGAACACCAACTAGAAAGGATATATGCACCTCTATGTTCATAGCAGCACAATTCACCATAGCTAAGATTTGGAAACAGCCTAAGTGCCCATCTGTAGATGAGTGGATTAAAAAACTGTGGTACATCTACACAATGGAATACTACACTGCAGTAAAAAGGGAGTTCTTACCATTTGCAACAGCACGAATGGAACTGGAGAGCATTATGCTAAGTGAAATAAGCCAGTCAGAGAAAGATAAATATCACATGATCTCACTCATTTATGGAATATAATGAACAGCATAAACTGATGGACAAAAACACATCTAAAGACAGAGAAGCATCGATCAGACTGTTAATCCTCAGAGGGAAGGTAGGGGAGGGTGGAGGTAGGGGGAGAGATCAACAAAGGACTTATATGAAAGAATATAGGCCTAATCAATGGACACAGACAACAGGGTGAGGGCATGAGTGGGGGCGGGAGGGAATGGAGGGTAATGTGGGGATAAGAACACATATGTAATAACTTATTCAATAAAGAAATAAAATAAAATAAGTAAATAAATACTGTAGTCCCTTCTGTGGTTCATTTATTCAAATATTCAAGTATGTGTTAAGGAACCACACAGAATGCAGATATTGTAGGTACTGGCATTATAATGAACAAGAAGACAGAAAAGATCTCTACTCTCCTAGAACTTATTTTTTAGAGAAGGCAAACAGAAAACAAAAAAGGAAAGGAAAGAAGAGGAAAAGAAAGGAAAGGAAAAAAATAAAAAAAGAGAAGAGAAGAATAAGAATGTCAGTGGTGTCAAGTCCTTTAACAAGATAAAACTGAAAAGGGATTGCTTTACAATAATAAGGTAGTCAGGTCCTCTATATGGAGGTGGCACTTGATCTGAGATGTGAATAACTGGGTAAAAGTCATTGCAAACAGAGGAACAGATAGAAGAAATTAAGAAGAAATGAGCTACACACAAGAATTAGCTAAAGGGAAAACATTGTGGATGAATATGGAGAGCAATGGAAAGAGCTATGAACTGGAAGGAGTCTGATTCTATGATGCTGTAGATCTTGGCTTGGCATGGATTAGCTTCTGGCAGCAGGACGCTTTATTAGGCAGAAGAAAGTACCAATTTTAAGGTACATTTTCCATACATGGTTAGCTTCTTATGTCCATTATTCTGATGACTAAGCTGGTTTCTGCTTGTAGTACACACTTGCTGTTATTGTCAGTCCAACATCTCTTTTTCTTCTTTTTCTGGAAGAGGAAATAGGTATCCTCCTACTCCCATCATCTGGTTGGTTAGGGTGATAGTTCAATCAGAATGTTATCCTAGCCTCAGGGAAGTAAATAATACAGGAAAAAAACAATAAGAAATTTTGCTGGGATTTTTCAAACTGAAATTGAAGGGGAACAGTTCTTTTTTCTCATGAGTCATGAAATTTTACAGATAAAATTCTGAGGCACCATATAGATATGTCTTCAGCTTCTTGGGGAGAGTTGGTGTTGAAGAGTGAAAAGAAAAGAGAGAAGCTGGATTGAAATATGGGTAGACAAAGAGACAGAGACCTGAGGTCTCCATTTCTCTAAATGAAGACCACTGCCCCCACCCTTCCCTCACTAGTGCCAGAGTTTGGTTCCCTGGGACAAAAAGCTCCTCTATGGTTTAAGAGACAGCTTGTGCTGGAATTCTGTCGTTTCAATTCAAGGTTCTTACTGTTGCACAATTCATGGACATACCTTAAACCTGGATGTTTTCCAATTCCAGTCTTCCTGGTTATTACTCATAGCTTCCCTGGACATCCAGCCTCTATCTATATAAAACTTTCCTTGATTCTCCCAGTCTTGTAAAGGGATATGACATAGTTGTTAGCACCTGAACTTTAAAGGATTACATTTGTGAACTCCAGTTTATTTTAGACTAGCCCAAATTACTTAACCAATCTGAGTTTCAGTTCCTTCACCTGTAAGGAAATGGAAATAATGAGAGTGTTTACCCAAAGATAAGTACAACCTTCTTAAAGTTAAGGAAGTGGGGATTAAATGAAGTGAAGAAAGTAAGGCACTCAGCACCATGCCTAGTACATAGTCTTCCATAAATAGTATCCTTCATTATAACTCAGCATTCATATGCTATCAGTGCCCCTTAACTTCCCTTTGGAGTCTGCCTTCTGCTGCTGGAAAAATTGAATAAAATTGCTTTATCCTTTTTACCCTCACCTTACTGCACCACTGACTAACTCATCCATCCACAATCTTTTTTATTATTATTATTGACTGTGTACATGCAGATTTAAACAAAACTAGGTTGTGTGATCCCCAGTGCTGGTGCTGTGTGCTTGAGATGACTAATGCTAATTACATGACATTGTGTCACTGTTCTGACACGAGAAACTGTGAGATTGGCCACACACAGATTTACAAGCTCATAGGTTTTTGGAGCTGAACTATGAAGCTATTCTACTGTTGGGAGTGCTGACAAGATTATATATGCAAAGCATTTGGTTTCCTTGAAAGACAGGTATGAGCAAATACATAGTCAAATTAATTATTGATTATCTGTGGGAAGGAGAAATGAGAAGCAGAGACACATACTTCTCTCTTGGCATATTTTGTACTCTGCCTTGTATTGCAATTATTTCCCTATCGAACTGTAACCTTCTTGAGATGAAGGGCTTTGCCTTATGAATTGTTGTGGCCCCTATAATTCCTAGCAAATTGGAAGTTTCCAGCAATGTTAGTTAAATAAATGTCAAATGAATAATTAATCATTAAAAACAAAACAACATTTACTTTGTGTGGAATAAAGAATAAGCAAGTTACAAGACAAGAACAGACTTTGGGTTCAAATCTAAGTTCTTCCATTCATTGGTGTTAAAAAACTTGGGTCGATACTTTATACATTTGATTTTTTTTCATTTAAATAATAGAAACTTCAGTGCCCACTTGGTAATATTGTGGTATAACAAGAAATAGTATAGCAATGCTTGGGACTTCTCAATAAATGATAATGTAATTATTAATAGAATTCTAATGCTTCTAGTTATATATCAGGTAGTTCTGTATGCTTCCTTCTAGTGGGTCAAGTTACCTCTCTGAACTGTCCTGATCAGATCTTTCCTTAAAAAATGGTCTGTTTTCCTCAATTACAAGGAAAGAACCTTGCATCTTAACCTAGTTTCCTTTTTCATATTTTAAATGCAATTAAATCAATATTCTAGGCTAAGTAAGGAAAAAACACACACAAAACTTTACATTTACTGAACTACAACTGGGCATATCTCCTGCTTTGGTCAGGCATTCCAGATACCTGCTACATCCCTTGGCTGTCCTTTTACTTGTGAGGTTTTTCTAGGGTTGAGCTTGTTCTTAACAGACATCAAAGACGCTTGCTGAAACATAGCCATGTACTTTAAAATGCTCTTTAAATTGATTACTGGGTTTAAAATGTATAGAAAGCAATAAATATGTTTGTGGAGTCAACTCAAGGAGAAACCAGAATTATGGCACAGATAACTCACCCATAATGGCTCACAAGACCCAGAAAACTGAACCATTTGGATATTTGTGCTTTGAATTAAGGAAGGGAATAAGGTATTTCTACCCCACCCTCCATAATGAATGTTTCATAAAACTATCAAATCATCTACTTTTTTATTCTAGGCCAATTTCAGATAATTTTTGATGGGTTACTAATTGAAAAATTCAGGGGTTTGGATAGTGCATTAGTAAAGGATGGAGAGCTCCCAGCAGCTTGGACTTAGAGTGTAGCTCATAAAAAAAACAATTACATATCAATGGTAAGTAAACCCTTCCAGTCCAGTTCTTTTTGTACATTATTAGTATAAAATAAGTCATATTCTTCAACATTGAAGTACCACACAAAAAAACTTCCATAGTGTCCCAGGGTAATATACAATAGTGGAGAAGAGAATCTATGAAAACACTCCTATGTTTCTCCTTCGCTCTAAGACAATTACCACACAATACTTGTGACACTGGCTGAGTAGATTTTCCACATGTCAAACAATGCTTTGACACCTGCTGGGTGTCCTATAATTCAATTTAATTTTGACACTATCTACCTGGATCCCACAGAATGAAGACTCAGACTCACAAAACTACCCCCACTTCAGACACATATGCTCAATATAGGGTTTCCCATGACCCCCTCTTAGGGTTTGATAATTTTCTAGAATGGTTCAGAGAACTCAGGCAAACACTTGTCCACAATTACTAGTTTATTAAAAAAGGATATCAATGAATCACCAGATGAAAAGGTACTTAGGGTGGGGTCTGGAAGGCTCTTGAGCATAGGAGCTTCTGTCCCCATGGAGTTGACATGTGCCCCCTCCTGACATGTACATGTGTTCACCAACCCTTCTAGTATTTGGGGGATTTTTATGGAGACTTCAATATGTAGGCATGATTGACCATTAACTCAATCTCCAGCCCCTCTCCCCTTCCTAGAGGATAGGGAGTAGAACTAGTCTCAACCTCCTAATCATGGCTTGATCATTCTGGAGACCAACCTCCCCCCCACTCCCAAGCTATCCAGGAGGCCACCAAGATTCACCCCATTAGAGCAAAAGACATTCCTATCACATAGGAGATTTTAAGAGATTTAGGAGCTCTGTGTCAGGAACCAGGATTAAAGACCAAGTATTAGAACAAAAGAATTATAACTTTTTTAGGAGCTTTGTGCCAGGAACTGAAGATCACCAGTATATTTTCTATTTCACAGAATCTAACTACTATACAAATAAAACACAAAAAGCAGTGTTTGTGTGGATGAAATGAGAAAGAGGTTAATGGACTTTGCCTCTAGATCAGTTATCCAAAAGTCAGTCCCTTGTGAGTAAACAATTGGCCAAATGACAAGCTAAAAGAATACATACTCTGCTTGGTTTTCAGACTTTCCGATATATTGGAAAGTATGGTCTTCATACAATGCTTTAAGAAATGTTCAATTTATTTCTGACTAAGCTCCCTTCTACTATAGCTTGAGACAGTAGAAAGCAGAGTTATTTGGATGCTGCAGGAGTGCTGAAGAACCTTTCTCATAGACAGGAGTTCTATGACTCGATCTATCACAGTGCCCAGTACAATTATCATGGGTACAATTTGGTGATAGGTATCTATTTCCAGTATAACCTGTGGACACCACCCCTTCCAGTTTGATCAACTACCCTTTTCAGGCTTCTAGGGCACTTCTGCTACCCCCTGGATCTCAACCACAAGTGTCCATGTGAATTCTAACCTCCTGCTATATTTACCCATTTACCTAGACCACTTCTTCTTCAATACCCTCCTCTCTTTGTCCCATGCCTTAGCACCTATATTTTTTCCAAAGTGACAGCTAGTTAAACTGATAAACCAAGTATATTACTCCTCCCAGGAGGCATATTCATGAAATGGGAAATGGCTTAAGGAGGAACAATTTATAAATACTAAAATAATAAATGGCTCCCATTTATTATACATCTAATACATATCAAGCACCAAGAGTCACTTTACAGCCATTATTTCTATTTTGTGCCACATTCACACAGGGGTGATATTTGCCATTTTACAGAATGAAGAAATTAAAGCAATTTGTCTGAGGTCATAGATCCAGTAATGGATGAATGTAGACAATGATTCTGGATCTATCTGGTTTGTTCTGATTCAGCATATCTAACATAGGACTTTAAGTCCTAAAAAATAATAAATAATAATCACACATCACTTTCAATGGCATAATAGTAAAGTGATTTAGGGATAAATAGGACAGACTCTCAATTATCTTTACACCACACCTTGTTATAGCTTTATATCTCCATCTCAGCATCTAGGCCCTGATCTAAACTAAACATTTTACTGGTCCTAAATTCCAAGGTAAACAGATCTAAATAGGTCTCTTGATCTCAATTCCCTGAAGATCTTGAACATAGAGTCTATCTACTTCCTTTAGTGGAGAAATAAGGATCTCACAAGACAGTTCATAAAAGATTGAGGAGTCAGTTGAAAGAAAGAATTCCACTGAGGCTAAGGATTAAGCCCACATAGGTAAATGTGAAACTCTCTGTGATCTTATTGATGATCAGATAGGTCTAAGAAGAGAACAGGATGAGACCTCTAAGAAGATGGATTTTGTGATAATCAGAAAGAGAAAGGTGTGGGCCAAGAATGGCAGGGCAATGAATCCAGCAGTGGTTGGTCTTCAAGTAATTCCCAAAGCTGAAAAAATTTGGAAGTTCTGTCCATTTAGGTAACTGCTGTTTTTGCTTTATTGTGAATAAATATTCTTACATCCCTAGTAAAGCAGAGTTTATTATACCCAAGACAATAATCAGGAAGGTATCTCTGTTGACATTGTACTCTGGAAAAAATACAAGAGAAAGAAGAGTATTTTCCCTAAAGGCAATGCTACAAAGAAGGTATCCAAAGACATTAAGTTGTGCTCAAAGGGCACATCACCATATCCCCCTATTCACCATAACTTTGCATCCAACACCTTCACCATTTCCTCACCCCTCCCACATACACAGTCTCTCTCCTCCTCTTACCCAGTCAACTGAAATTCATTGAGCACCTTTTCCATGAAAGGCTTTGTGTTTGGTAACCATGAGAAATACAAGGATGCATGAAACACAGCCTTGGCTCTGTAGTATTTCCTAAACCCTTCAGAATCACTGAGCTGAAAGTAAAGGCCTTACAGTTGAATAGCATTTAAAACACAAAATTCTTGCAAGTATTTCAAAGTCAAACATTTTATCAAGGGTCCCATTGCAAAGTCTATGCACCTAAAAATAGCAGTCACTAATATCCTGGGACCATGTACCTTACTGACCACTTCATATGCATTCTGTTTTGTTTGTTTTTGTTAATCCTCAGCTGAGGATATTTTTCCACTGATTTTAAAAGAGAGTTAAAGGAATAGGGAGATACAGAGAGAAACATCGATGTGAGATCAATTGGTATGATCGCTTGGTTGCTTCTGGCATTCACCCTGACCAGGGTAGAGGATCAAGCCTGCAAGGAGGTACATGCCCTTAACCTGAATCAAACTGGGACCCTTCAGTCTGCTGGCTGACACCCTATCCACTGAGCCAAGCTGGCTAGAGTATCATATTCATTCTTTATTCTAACTTTCACAGTGACACCTTGAGAGAGATATTATTATTATTCCTGTTTTACAGGTGATAAAAAATGAGGTCTAAAAAGGTTAATCAGTAATATAGTTAGAATATATAGGAAAGTCTGACTTCAAAGCCCATGTTAATATTAACTTTACTGCCTCTCACTTGCTTTACCAGAACACAAAAGTTTTGAAATCCTGGTGCAGATTGGATGCCCTGTGCTTCCCTGACATTATAGCGGGCAGGATAAGCGTGGCAACCTCTCCTTGTATTCAACATTCCACAAGAGAAATTTTGGTGAAAACATATATATATATCTTGGTGTGTGTGTGTGTGTGTGTGTGTGTGTGTGTGTGTATATATTCTAATAAAAACATAATATTGAAATTGACTGTTTCTTCAAGATGCCTAAGCCACGCCCACCAGCCAATCAGAGCAACGGTATGCAAATTAACCCAGCCAAGATGGAGGCCAGCAGTTACAGAGCTGAGTAAACAGACAGTTTCCATTGCAGCAGGTAAAACTGTTTGCTGGCTGGGCTTCTCCTGGCTGAAGGCAACAACATATTTGCAACATTGTCTCAATTATAGAAGCAAACAGCAGTCCTGGCTGCGACTACTAAGGCAACATTGTCTCAATTATAGAAGCCACAAGCTTCGTTACCTGCCTAGGCCTCGGCTTAAAGGAACAGTGTATCAATTATAGAAGATAAATAAACCCCAGAAACCTGCTTCCAGCCAGCCTTGTTGGGACATTGGGTCAATGGGAGCCATTGGCAGCCTGAAAGCCTGAAAACAGCCCTCAGCCCATCACCCATGCTAGCCACACCCCAATGGGGTGAGGGTCCCCACTGGGGGGCTTGGCTAGCCTGCAAACAGCCATCAGCCCCTCACCCAGGCTGGCCAGGTACCCCAGTAGGGACCCAAAACCTGAAGGGGCTGTGTGGGCAGCCTGAAAGTCTGAAAACGGCCCTCAGACCTGCACCCAGGCTGGCCACACCCCAGTGGGATGAGGGTCCACACTGGGGGGCTTGGCCAGCCTGCAAACAGCCATCAACCCATCACCCAGGCTGACCAGAGGGGTCCCAGACTGCGAGAGGGCACAGGTTGGGCTGAGAGACCTCCCGAGTGCATAAATTTTTGTGCACCAGGCCTCTAGTATATATAGATATAGATATAGATATAGATATAGATATAGATATAGATATAGATATAGATATAGATATAGATATTACTAAAGATATAGCTTAGAATTACAAAATGAGTGGGGTTCAATTTATTCTCTATGAACAATAGTAAAATAAATCCTTAAGGAAGTAGGACTGCCATATGGAGATGGCATGGAATGGCTTATTTTTGGAGGCTGTCACAATGCAGCAGAAGGCAACAGAAAACCTTTTAATGAGTCTTAAATCTGTCACCTACAATAGTATGACTTTGGACAACTCACAGCCTCTCAAAATCTCAGTCCTCATCTATGAGATGACTATCATATTGCCTCCTGCAGGCCTGTTGTGGAACTCAATAGCTAAACATGTAAATCATTTAGCAAACTGCAAGTGTTCTTACAAAATAGGCTATTTTAAGTTTTAAGTTATTTCCAGTCCATGAAGATTTCCTTTAAGCAAAATTATGTACCCTGTTATGTCTGTCTCCCTGCTGTCCACTGTGCCATTTTCTCAGAAAATTTTAATGTTCAAGGAGAGGATGTGAATTCCTTGTAATAAATCATTCAAACAAGTGGGTAAAAAAAAAAATCCACAGAAAAGAGACCAAGATGTCCAAATTGACAACTAGTGTCATCTATGACAAATGCTCTGAGCAGCACCTTCTCACCATGGACCTCAGGAATTCTGAGCCAGGTGTTTCCTCCTGGTTTTCATCTCTGCAGGCGGATTCTCATGGAAAGCAAACTCCTTCCCCATTTGCCTAAGGGGGGAAGATGCCTCATTATTATGCTTCTGATTTCACTCTGGAAGGCTGGCGCCAGAGCCTGAAAACACACACACACACACACACTCTTAAGAAAAGAATACAGACAATGGCTGTCAGCACCACCCTGCCCCTCCCAACACCATCACTCTGAAACCAGGATGGAGACAGTCAGGAAGACAGTAGATGACTGGCAGAGAAGCTACTTGAACAGAATGCATACCCCTTGGGGCTTTGACCAAGCCTGTTTTAAATATTCCATTCACATGTATATTCCACCCCTGCATTGACAGTTTTTCCCTGGTGAGCAGACTCAATTTTCATATTTCTTTTGCTTTTAGAGAGCTTGCCTTGTAGGAAAAAGTTCCCCTCCCCCCATCTTGCCTGGTATTACTCCTGAGAACATGCCTGACTAGGGCGGTTTCCAGCTTCCATTCCCTGCCCCCTCCTTCAATTGCTTGGAGAAACTATACATGTGAAATCTCAGAAAATATTTCCTTTCCCTTAGGAAAAAGCAAGTTGAATGTTTTAGCAAGAAAATCACTTCTAAAGCTTTTGCTTCCTTCCACCCTCTCCCTCCACCAGCCTAAGAAGCCAGGAAATGAAGCCACCATCAAGGAGTAAACTAATACCCCAGGGATTGTAGTGAGGGGTGCTCTGTTGCATAAACACCAGACCACAGAACATTAGAAGGAGCTGGTTTAGCCAGATCACAGGGCTTTCCTCCTGTGTTTCTAACCCCAAGGGCTCACAGTACTCTGAGTGCCTGTCCACAACATCTTTCTCTCTGGTGTCTGCAGATTTCATCCATATGGTTTCCATTTCTCTTTCACAAAATGGATAATGTTTACCCTACTAAAAAGAAGAGGCTGTGTCATGGTATCTGTTAATAGTGTCATATGTGTACAGCTTTGTTGGTTCTGACCACAAACTACCTTGCCAATATGGTTCCATTTTTTTCTTTCCTTCTCTGTTCCTTTCTCTTTTTTTAATATATTTTATTGACTTTTTACAGAGAGGAAGGGAGAGGAAAAGAGAGTTAGAAACATCAATGAGAGAGAAACATCAATCAGCTGCCTCCTGCACGCCCCCTATTGGGGATGTGCCTGCAACCAAGGTACATGCCCTTGACCAGAATCGAACCTGGGACCCTTCAGTCCACAGGCTGATGCTCCATCCACTGAGCCAAACCGGTTAGGGCCTCTGTTCCTTTCTTCCCTTCCTCCCTTTACTGCTACTCTTCTTCCTTTTTTTCCCCCTGAGAAAGGGTGGAAGTTAGGAAGGGATGGAAGAAATGAGAATCTGAACTACAGTAAAATTATGATAATTTCCTTCAGATGGCTGATTCAAATTAACTTTTAAGGCAAGAACCAACCTTGAGCTCTCTTTAGGAAAGACTATATTTCTGTCACTGGATAAGAGGAAACATATGGTCCAGCACCATCAGCATCACCCGGCACTTGTTTAAAATGAAGAACCCTAGGTCCCACTCCAGACCTACTGAACCAGAGTCTGCACATTAACAAGATCTCCAGGGGGTTTGAATGCAAGTTAAGGCTTGAAAAGCACTGATGGGTGGGATGGCACACATCACATTCCCCTGCCAAGACATTTTTTCTTCACCATAAACCAACACTAAGTCACAGGAACCAATCTCTGCTTCTTTGTTTACATAATTGCCAAGTTTAGTAGTTCACATTGACAGTTTATACACAGGAGTAAGCACAGGCTCAGTGAACTACATGGGGCTGAAATGTAAGGAACTAAATATAACATCATTGTACTTAACCCAGTTATTAATTAACTGGAGAGGAACAAAGAAAGGGCCAAATAGATGTATACTCAGTAAAGTCTGGGTGACATAGGGAAGACACTTGTTTGTCAGTCACACCTGGGAACAAGTCATTGGCCAGAATGGGTGTGGCCACTGGAAGGACACAACAACTGAGATACATAAGCTCTTAAACAAAAATAGTTCTCTCTCTCTCTCTCTCTCTCTCTCTCTCTCTCTCTCTCTCTCTCTCCCTGTCTCTTTCCTTGCTCTCATACCTCTGGCTGCTAGCACCTGGCTCCTGGCTTGCAGGGCCCTTACACTCTGCACTCGCCCACATGGTCCACAGCCACATGGACCCCATACTCTCCTTTCAGTCCTATGACCTCTGAGAGGGAGTAATGAAAGGATGGATGGATGGATGGATGGACGGATGGACAGATGGATGGACGGACAGACGGACAGATGGACAAATGAACATCTATTGAACATGGACACTATGTCAGGTGTTTTTACATATATTCCACTGATACTCACAACAGTCTCACAGCACACAGACATTCCGGAGTGGATACAGTGATGTACCATTCTCTTCAGGAAGAATCAAGGACTTATTCTTCCAGCTACTGGAAGTGCTGCTGGCAGAATCCCAAAATTGTTAGCCTCCTTTTGGTATTACTTTGCTTAAAAGAGGTCATATTCAATGATTGCTCAACACAAGCATATTAAGGTCAAGCTCTCTTATTTAACTCAGAATGGCTCTGAAAAGTCATCCCATGTGTATTTTCCATTGAGACTATATCAAAGATCCACTTGTCTTTCTATTTACTGTTGCTTCATTTCCTTTTCTTCCTTTCCATTTTCTTCTATTCCCTTCAGTTCCCTTCCTTTCTCTTCCCTTCCCTTCCCTTCCCTTCCCGTCCCTTCCCTTCCCTTCCCTTTCCTTTCCTTCCATTCCATTCCAAAAGGATTCTTCCCACAAATACTTCCTAAGAAACCATCTGCCTGATAATCTCCATCTCAGAGCCTGCTTCCCAGGAAACACAACCTATGACACATCTTCATACTAATTTCTTATGCTTTGAACCTATCTTGTCAAACATATCATTACCAAACACTCTTGACATCAGAGACTCAGAAAAAAAACTATCCTATTGAAGTTGGAAGAAAACTTGGGGATCATTTAATTTAGCTATTTTATTTAATTAAAAAAGAGATTCTGAGTTTAAGTAATCTGACCAAAGTTATTTAATGGCAGAGCTGAAACCAAACTCTAGGTCTCCTGACTAATGAACCAGTATATTTTCTATTGCACAGTGATGTTTTCCTAGAAAGAAAAAAGGCCTATTTCTATACCTGAAGAAGTGTGTAGCACTCTTATCAGCTTACACAATTGAAGAACAACAAAGCATTCAATTAAAAAAAAACAACCTTGTCTTACTTTTCAGCATGTTTCCAAAAATAGATACATTAACAATTTAAAATATTGCTAGTTTCATATTCTTCCTGACAAGTAACCAGATACATCAGTTTGGCTGGGTCAACCTCTATTTTTGATTACATATTTGGGTTGAAAGATAATCCAAAACAAATTCAACAGGCTCATTTTTGGGATCCCACAGGGCCTGCTGTAGTTAAACACAACTTTTAAGGTGCCTCAAACAATTTCTGTGAATTATCATCTTTATACTAGGCAAAATAATTATAATTCAGATGCTGGGTCAAGACCTAGCAGGCCTGGAGAATGAATAATGAGGACTCCAATAGGGAGATAAGAAAAGGGAAGACACCTATGGTTCTTCTTAGCCTATAAATAGGATATGGAAATTTTTACTTCTATAGTGATACCATTGTAATTTAACCTAGTTTTGAATAAAAGGAAGGAGCAAAGAGAAGTCCAAATATTATGGGCGCATGCCATTTATGCAGCTTTGCCAGGAAGCTACAGCCTCACACTCTCCACGTCTATTCCTGCAGATTGCTGAGGGAAGGGACTGGATAGGGGAAGTATAGACATATGCCCAGTAAAGTTTGAGTGAAATAGGGTGGTACTTATCTGTCAGTCAGACCTAGGAACAGGTCATTTGCCAAAGTAGGCATGGCCACTGTAAGCATGGGAAAATTTGAGATACTGAATCTCATAAGCAAAGGAGTTCGCTCTCTTGTACTCTTATACTCTTGTTTCCATTTGACTCTTGGCTTATGGAACTCTCACACTCCTACATTTGCTCATATCACCCACAGTCATGTGGACCCTACATAACAGACTATTGGACTGCAACTAGCCTAATGCTGTACTGGACCGAACTCCATCATGGGAGGGAAACTGGAGACTGGCTTTGCTTCTAGCTCTACTGAATCTCCAGCTCTACATCTTTCAGGACTGGATTAAGGGAAATGGGATTTTACAAACCCAGAAATATAATTCCATGAAAATAAAGCTTTCTACCACATCTAATCCTCCCAGGGAGCTTCCAGAAATGCCAATTCCAGTGGTTCCCCAAGAACCCCACTCCCATAAGCAATGGAGAAAGACCATTCACGCTTTTCTCTGATAAGAATAGCAGATAATTTTAATACGGTGGATAGCCTTGATTTTTTTTACTGACCACATAGGATTATGATTACCCTATAATGGCTCTATTTCTCTCACTAAACTATAAGTTTTTTGCAGGCAGGCACTGTGCTTACTTACCTGAGTTTCTGCATGTGATTAGCCATGAATGAAATGTTTGCCAAATATATTAGTAGTTAAATGAATAATTTCCTCACTCATTTTATGGTCAGTCTTTTCATTCTTTCCTCAAGATAATTGCCCCTAAAAGTATTATAGAGTCTGAGGATCTTATAGAAGGCTATATAAGAAAGGAGCATTAAGACTTACTATGTGTTATCTCCATATGTTTTACATATTAGGAAGAGAAGCCAGAGGGCTGAAACAATGATGACCTTATGCTATCAAATGAATCATGTTTTGTTCGGGTTACATGCCTAAAAGAAGTGAACAGGACCTAAAGTTTTATTAGTCCATACTTTTGTTAGCTCTCCTAGGTAAGGATTTTCAGCTCTTTCTTATATTTTAAATCTCTCCATTAAAACTTGAAAATATGCCTCCTGGTCTGAACCTTACGATAAAACTGGAAAAACTGCTACTAACATTACCTTTATAAACCTCACTCTACAGAATAAGGGTCTTCAACCACTGACCCTTCTGCTTATGTGAATGAGAAGGAGCGCAGCTGGGCTGCCACCTCAAGTCTTATTAAGCAAAGAGTTAATCTGATCAGAGACTTGGCCTAACTGAGATTGATACATTTTCTCCAGGGTTTTGCTATCCCAGAGGAGTAGGGGAATCAGCAATGTAAGTGTTTTCACTGAGGGATGCCTAGATTTGCAATTCAATTCAGCAAAGGGGGGAAATGGGATGGGCTACTGGGCTGAGGTCCATCAGGGGGTCACTGGGTTCCTTAGCAGCAGTGACTGTTCAAAGGAGTAGCAGGTTGTGGATCTAGAGCAAGGTAAAAAGCCTCAAATGTATTCCCTATCATGCTGGAAAGAGGTGCCCCTTGGGAAATGGAGAAGATTGCATCATGGGTTTGGTTAGCAGCAGGAGCTGGGTAGGACTATGAAAATGCTCTGATTTTCTCAAACATTTCCATCTTCTATTTTTATTATTTTTTTTTTTTGCTGGTAATTATGAAACAGGCTATCAAACCAAAGCCAAGTGGAACTGGATAATCATAAAAATATCTTCAGCTTGTTATTATTTTTTTTTATGTCGCCAGGTTCTATAAATGTTCTTTGCATGCAAGTATTTTTATTGTTAGCATTAATTACACATCTCTGTAACATTAATTATACATCTCTGTAATTAATGGTCAGAAGATAGTGCCAGCATAGAATTAGCAATGGGTCCCTAACCTTAAATATCAGAATACAGGTGGGTTTAACATAGAGCAGAGGTCAGGCACCCAGAGGAGTGTGAGCGCTCAGCAATAGAAAATGAAGAATTAAGAAACTGGAAGATGGGAGAGAAATAGTAGAGAAGCATCAAGTTGAATTGTGGATGAAAAAGGAGCCAATACAAAACCTGACAAGCACAGGTGAAGCCTGAATGATGGCCTTGCAAACTCAGTGACTTAAAGTAGCCACATCACATGAACTGAAATTAAAACTAAGCAGCTCAAGGCCAGTAGTCATGTCCTAGGATAGTATTTTTCCCTAACAAAGGTCAACCTTCGCCTTAACTAAACCTGTCTGCTGTCTTTTTATTATCTAAGGTAACATACCTGATAACATACCTTTGAAAATCAAAGTAATCTGTAATTTCTTTCCCACCTTCCATCCCTCCAAGTACAACCACCACACCAGAGTAGAAACCACAAATCCCCTCATTGTTATTATCATGTTCATTTTAACTGTTGACCATTTTACTCCTGCCTATGTAAAAGGGTGTCTATTCCTTTTACTTATTGTCCAATCTCAGATATTTTCCTGCTTTGCTCTCTCCAGCCTTCCTAATCAATCTCCAATGGATTTTATGTAACGCCTTAGCCCCTCCTCACCTTCCCTTTGATTCTGATGTATAAAATAAATGGTAAAACTGCCATTTTCTGGAACCTTTTCACAATTCCTTGAAATTTTGTTCTAGCAATTGTCATCAGTTTGGCTAAAAAAAAAAACTCATAAAAATTCTTTTTTGGACAATTCTTGCATTGACAGAGTTAATTTAATGTGAGAAACAATTTAGGGATGATTTCTATCCAAATTGTCATTTGAGAAAAAATTAAGTGGCATAACATCATTACCTGATTAATATACCCAAGAGATCAAACATCTTCTACATCAGACCAAATGTATGTATGATCATAAAATTGGAGGGGCCACTATTAAAATCCCTCTTCCTGGGATATCCTATCTGTGACCAATGAGACCAAAATGGTATAAACTGCAATAATTTTCTTAGGCAGAAAATGATACCAGAAATATCCAGAATATCCACACCTGAATACCACAAAGCAAGTATAATAAACTTAATTATGCCTAACATTTGTGTAACCATTTACACTCTTTATAATGCTTTTGTAGATTGCTTGGCTTCTTTCTGTGACTGAGACAAGTATAACAGTATTATTATATCCATTCTTCCATGTTATCTCCTTTCCCTTACTGCCACATTAATTAGTGACAGAGCTCCATAGGCAAGCATAGGATCCAGCTTTGCTAATTAGTTCCGTAGCATCGGTTTCATTTTAGCAGAAAGTCCAGACCTTCAATTTAGACATGTGCTTTTGGCATCCAAACCACATTCTATGCACAGTGGAGAGTCTGTGCACCATGACAGTTGATCCTGGGAAATGAGGACTTCAGGACATCTGCCTCCTGTCACCATTGGTCAGTTCAATGAAATCACAAATACAGCCATAGGAGACAAAGAGGACCATCGGTGTTACAGGACAGGAGTTACAGTATAACCAGGTAATTCATAGCATGTTGAATGAGCCAAAATGAAGCCTGTTACCTTTCATCAGTGGACTTCTACATAATCAAAAGTTAGGTGTTGAAGCATAAAGGGGAGAAAACCTGCCCTCACCTCATTTCTATTTTATGAGCTGCTAGGTAAAACTGATTTCTAGAAAAATCAGTTTAAATAGTCTTCAGCCTCTTGACCACTGAGAATGATTTCTATTGCTTTTATTTATGTTTATCTAAACCAATAAAAGCGAAATAGTAAAATTAACCGTTTCTCCGAGACAGGGTAAGCCACGCCCACCAGCCAATCAGAGCGGCTGTATGCAAATTATCCCAGCCAACCTGGCGGCCGCCACTCACGGACCTGAGTAAACGGCAGTTTCCATTGCAGCAGGAACGAAAGTGAAGCTGCTCCCACTCTGCTTAAACTGGCTCTAGCGAAACACAGATTTGAAACAATATAACAATCATAGAATCCTCAGGAGCTGAAGGAAAGAGCAGCCGGGGCCTCACCACTGAGTAACATTGTGTCATTATAGACGCTACTGCGAGGTGAGGCAGAGAGGAGGGTTCGTTAGCTGGCTTAAAGGAACAGTGTATCAATTATAGAAGATAAACTCCAGAACCTGCGTCCAGCCAGCCTTGCTGGGACGTTGGGTCAATGGGAGATGTGGGCAGCCTGAAAGCCCCTCACCCAGCCTGGTCAGGCACACCAGCAGGTGGACATCCCCCGAGGGGTACCAGACTGCGAGAGGGCACAGGCCGGGCTGAGGGACCTCCCGAGTGCACAAAGCGGCTGCAGGGCGGGACAGTGCAGGACCCAGGACCCGTGAGTGGGAAAGAGGCGGCACGGTTGGAGGGCACCATGAAGTGGGTAAGAGGCGACAGGGGGTCGGCAGCCTGCTTGGTGGGCTTCCCACGCCCTTTGCGGGGCATCGGGGAGTGGGTAAGAGGTGGCAGGGGGTCGGTGGCCTGCTTGGCAGCTGTCCAGGCCCTTTGCGGGGCACCAGGAAGTGGGAAAGCAAGGTGGTAGGCCGGGGAGTGGGAAAGAGGCAGTGGGGTTGCTCGGCCTGCTTGGTGGCTGGCCAGGCCCTTTGTGGGGCACCGGGGAGCGGGAAAGCAAGGCTGCAGGGGCCAGGGTCCTGCTTGGCAGCTCCCCAGACCCTTTGGCAGCACCGAGAAGGGGGAAAGGAAGGCAGCAGGGGACCGGTGAGTGGGAAAGAGTTGGCGGCCTGCTTGGCAGCTTCCCAGGTCCCTTCCGGGGATCAGGGAGCAAGAAAAGGCTGGTCTGACCACAAGGTGGGGTTTTCCCTGCTTTCTGGTGGCTGGAGGAAGATGGGCAGTAGGCAAGCTTAGGAGGCAGGCAGTACCCAGCCCTGGCCACAGCTCAAAAAAGAGAACAACATGCAGGGGAGGGCAAGAGTCTGAGAGATCAACATAGAGGGGGTGCCTGCTCCAAGCCTTGATGGTGTGCCTGAGGGCAGGCTCCCGGCAGGTAGACACACACAGGAGGACTGCTCAGAGCCTCAGATGCGGCTGGGGGCAGGTCCCCAGTGGTGACACACACACATACACACACACACACACAAAAGGCACCTGGCAGACTGGGGCTATCATAGGACATCCACTGAGGGGTCCCAGACTGTGAGGGGGGGCAGGGGGGGCTGAGGGACTCCCTCTACCCCGAGTGCACAAATTTTTGTTTACCGGGCCCCTAGTTTTTTATAATCTCCTTAAAATATTTTTATTGATTTCAGAGAGGAAAGGAGAGGGAGAGTTGGAAACATCAATAATGAGAGTGAATCATGGATCAGCTGCCTCATGTATGCCCTGCTTTGGGGATGGAGCCACAACTCAGGCATGTGCCCTGACTGGGCATCAAACCATAACCTCCTGGCTCATAGGTTTGTGCTCAACCACTGAACCATGCTGGCTGGGTCCTATTGCCTTTAGAAAAATCTCTCTGCCAACAAATTGAAGAACCTAGATAAAATGAATACATTCCTAGAAACATGCAATATTTCAAAACTGAATCAGAGAATCTGAATAGATAGATTAAAAGAAATAAAATCAAAGCAATCACAATAATAATCCCTGCAAACAAAAATCCTGGACTAGATGGCTTGACAAGAAATTTTACCAAACATTCAAAAAATAACTGACGCATATCCTTCTGAAACTATCCCAAAAAATTAAAGAGAAGGAAAGACTCCCAGACTCATTTTATAAGGCCAGGATTATCCTAGTTCCAGGTAGACACTAGAAAGAAAGAAAATTATACGTCAATATCCCTGATAAACAAATATGTTAAAATCCTCAACAAAATATTAGCAAACCAGATGCAGTATTACATTAAAAATATCATAGCTCTGGCCAGTTGCTCAGTGGTTAGAGTATCAGCCAGAAGACTGAAGGGTCACAGTTCTATTCTGGTCCAGGGCACATACTTCAGTTTCAGGCTTGATCCTAGGCCCTGGTTGGGATGCCTGTGGGAGACAGCCAATTGATGTGTTTTTCTCATATTGATGTTTCTTTCTCTCTCCACCCCCCTCCCTTCCCTCTGTTCTCTCTGAAAAAAAAGAAAAAATATACTCAAGTGAGGATTTAAAAACAAAAAAAACAACAACAAAACCCCACCAAAAAAATCATACATCATAATCAAATGATACTTATTCCAGATGCAAGGTTGGTACAATATCCACAAAACAATAAACGTAATACACCACATAAACAAAATGAAGGATAAAAACCACATGATTGTATCAATAAGTTCAGAAAAATAATCTGATAAAATCCAGTACCATTTATGATAAAATTTCTCATGAAAGTTGGAACAGAGGGAGTTAACATAATAAAGGTCATACATGATAAACTCACAGCCAACATTATACTCAACTAGGGGCCCAGAGCACAAAAATTTGTGCACTCAGGAGGTCCCTCAGCCCGGCCTGTGCCCTCTCGCAGTCTGGGACCCCTCTAGGGATGTCCACCTGCTGGCATGCCTGGCCAGCCTGGATGAGGGACTGATGGCTGTTTGCAAGTTGCCCAAGCCCCCCAGTGTGAATCCTCACCCCAATGGAGTGTGGCCAGCCTGGGTGATGGGCTGAGGGGTGTTTTCAGGCTGCCCACAGTCCCTTCAAGTTTTGGGTCCCTACTGGGGTGCCTGGGCAGCCTGGGTGTGGGGCTAATGGCTGTTTGCAGGCTGGCCAAGCCCCCCAGTGGGGACCCTCACCCCGTTGGAGACCCTCACCCCATTGGAGTGTGGACAGCATGGGTGATGGGCTGAGGGCTGTTTTCAGGCTTTCAGGCTGCCCACAGCTCCCATTGACCCAACGTCCCAGCAAGGCTGGCTGGAGGCAGGTTTCTGGGGTTTATTTATCTTCTATAATTGATACACTGTTCCTTTAAGCTGAGGCCTAGGCAGGTAATGAAGCCTCCTGTCTGCTTCAGCTCCATGGCTTCTATAATTGAAAGAATGTTGCCTTAGTAGATGTGCCTAGCCAGCCTAGGCAGACAGTTTCCTCCATTGATGGTGCAACGGAAGCCTGCTGTTTAGCTTTGTGACTGCTGTCTTGGCTGGGTTAATTTGCATACAACCACTCTGATTGGCTGGTGGGCATGGCTTAAGCATTCCGTAGAAATGGTCAATTTCAATATTACTCTTTTATTACATTAGATAGGCAAAAATCAAAAGTGTTGTCTCAAGACAGAGGACCCACTTTCACCAACATTATTCAACATAATACTGGAAATCATAGCCATAGCAATCAGACATAAACAGGAAATAAAAGGCATCCAAATTGGAAAGGAAGAAGTAAAACTGTCATTATTTGCAGGGGACATGATACTGTTACATAGAAACTAATAATTACTTCATCAAAAAACTAATAGAACTGCTATATGAATTCAGTAAAGTAGCAGGATACAATATTAATATTCAGAAATCAGTGGCATTTTTATACAGCAATTGTCAACTATCAGAAAGAGAAACTAAGAAAACCATTCCATTTATAATTGCAACAAAAACAAAGTAAGATACTTAGGAATAAATTTAACCAAGAAGGTAAAAGACCTGTATCTGGAGAATTGTAAGAATCTGAAAAAAGAAATTGAGGCAGATACAAATCAGCAGAAGTATATAGCATGTTCATGGATAGAAAGAATTAACACAATTAAAGTCATTACTACCCAAAACAATCTATAGATTCAATGCAATTCCTATCAAAATATCAATGGTATATTTCACAGAAGTAGAACAAAAATTTATATGGGTGAGGCCATGAGCAGAGGGATGGGAAGGACAATGGGAGGATAAGGACACATATGTAATACAGTAATTAATAAAGAAAAAAAGCAAAAATAAAAAATAAATTTATATGGAACCACAAAAGATACTGTATGGCCTCAGCAATCTTGAGAAAGAAAAAAAAAGTTGGAGGTATCATGCTATCTGATATCAAAATAAAATACAAAGCCATAGTAGTCAAAACTGCATGATTCTGGCATGAAAATAGACATGTAGACCAATGGAATACAATAGAGAGCCCAAAAATAAACCAAGTCTTTGTGGTCAGTTAATATTTGACAAACGAGGCAAGAACATACAATGAAGTAAAGATATTCTATTCAATAAATAGTATTAGGAAAATTGGACAGATACAAAATGAAATGAAATGCAAAGAAATGAAACTAGACTACCTCCTTACACTATTCACAAAAATAAACTCAAAATGGATTAAAAACTTAAATGTTAGTCTAGGAACTATAAAAATCCTAGAAGAAAACACAGGAAAGAAAATCTTAGACATTTCTCATAGCAATATTTTTTCTGCTATATCTCCTTGGGCAAGGGAAATAAAAGAAAAAATAAATAGGATTACATCAAACTAAAAAAGTTTGATGCAAAAGAAATCATAAGCAAAATGAAAAGACAGCCCATTGAATAGGAGAACATATTCACTTATGATATAATTGATAAGGGGTTAATATCCAAAATTTATAAAGATCTTATACAATTAAATACCAAAAAACAATTCAATTCAAAAGTAGACAAAGAACCTGAATAGACACTTCTCCAAAGAGGGCACACAGAATATATGAAAAGATCCTCAATGTCACCAATCATCAGACAAAGGCAAATTGAAATCTTAATGGGATATCATTTCACACATGTCAGAATGGCTATTATCAGTAAATCAACAAACAACCAGTATTGGTGAGGATGTGGAGAAAAGCAGCCACCATGGAAAACAGTATGGAGTTTCATGAAAAAATTAAAAGTGGAACTGCCTTTTCACCCAGTAATCCTGCTTCTGGAAATATATCTGAAGAAACCTAAAACACTGATATGAAAGAATATAATAACTACTATGTTCATGCAGCACTATCTACAATAACCAAGATTTGGAAGCAGCCCAAGTGCCCCCTAGATGAGTGGATAAAAAAACTCATGGTACATTTACACAATGGGATACAACTTGATTGTAAAAAAGAAGGAAATCTTACCTTTTGTGACAGCTTGGATGGACCTTGGAGGTATTATGCTAACTGAAATAAACCAGTCAGAGAAAGACAAATACTATATGATTTCACTCATATGTAGAATCTAATGAACAAAATGAACAAACAAAATGGAAACATACTTGTAGAAACAGATTTCCAAAAAGAGGGGGTTGTGGAGGGCTGGGGAAAATAGGTAAAAGGATTAAGAAAAAAGAAGAATTCATAGACTCATACAACAGTATGGTGAATACCAGAGGGAAAGGGGCATGGCGGCATAAAGAAAGAGGAAGGGAGGGATAGATGGTGACAAAAGGAGACTAGACTTTGGGTGGTGAACACACACAATATATAGATGATGTATTATAGATTTATATACTTGAAGCCTATATAATTTTATTGACTAATGTAACCCAAATAAATTCAATAAAATATATGTATTTTAAAATTTCTGAAACTATTCTAAGAAACAACTTTTCTTAGATCTTTAACAAGAAAAAAAACTTAAAAAAACCCTAAATACATGTCAAATATATTTAATATTGGCTATCTCTAGAGAATAGACTTTGGAGGGCACTTTTTATTCCTAATTATTACAAGATTCATAATGTTTTAATTTTTAAAGATTATGTATTAATTTTGTAATTATAATATCAATATGGATGACAGAGAGAGAGAGAGAGAGAGAGAGAGAGAGAGAGAGAGAGAGAGAGAAAAGCCATATAGGTTCTAGGCCAATGCTAACATTTTAGAACGAACACTCGAAGTCAGAGACAGATTATGGTTTATCAAAAGTTCAGAGATGACGAGAACTACTGAAGCTCTGTATCAGTGTCTATGTGGTTAGAGACTGGCAGGTGAATCTAAAGACCCTTATTATTCTAATAACCCCACAGTTCTAAAACTAGGAAGGCACTTTGGATATATTGTCTGCAATAAAGTGTCACATTATTTATTGCCTTAAACAAACATGTTGTGAGTTAAAGGGAGTATTATTAATAATTATTCCTAAACTAGTGTCCCAGTGCACAAAAATTTGTGCACTTGGGGGTGGGCCCCTCAGCCCGGCCTGTGCCCTCTCACAGTCTGGGACCCCTTGGGGGATGTCCACCTGCTGGGTGCCTGCCAGCCTAGGTGAGGCACTGATGGCTGTTTGCAGGCTGGCCAAGCCCCCCAGTGGGAACCTTCACCCCATGGGTGTGTGGCCAGCCTGGGTGAGGGGATGAGGGCTGTTTTCAGGATGCCCACAGCTCCCATTTCCCAATGTCCCAGTGAGGCTGGCTGGAATCAAGTGTCTGGGGTTTATTTATCTTCTATAATTGAAACTTTGTTTCCTTGAGTGGAGGCCTAGTCAGGCAAGGAAGCCTCCTGTTTGCTTCAGCTCCATGGCTTCCAAAATTGAAACATTGTTGCCTTGAGCAGAGGGCCAGCTAGCCTAGGCAGGCAGTTTCAACTCCATTGCTGGTGTAACAGAAGACTCCTGTTTGCTCTAGCTCCGTGGCTGCTGGACTCCATCTTGGCTGGGTTAATTTGCATACAGCAGCTCTGATTGGTGGTGGGTGTAGCTTGACTGGCGGGCGTGGCTTAGGTATCTCAGAGTGATGATTAAGTTGCATATTACTCTTTTATTAGATTAGATATCAGGTAAAAACTAGAGACATTTAGGCACACTGGGCTGTAAGGTGACCCTGTCCTTCACAGACAAACAATCTCCAGATCTTCATTAAGATTTCAAATTTTTAATTTTATATCAAGTTTCCAATATGTCTGAGATAATATAAAAGGAAATAAACATGAAATGTATGAAATAGAGGAACAAAATTTAAGCAGTTCTCACTCCTTCTGCTAAACGGCTGAGGCCATAATTAAGTAAGATATTAAATGAGTCCTAGAATATCACCAACTGCAGTGATCTGAAGAAATAAAAACAATGGGAAAAATTCTGGGTGGAAAAGAGACAGATAAAAGACTGATCCACGGGATTCCATCAAAAATAGTATTTATAAGAATATCACAAAAATAGTAGTTCAAACAACAGAGTAAGTGGATGACTTTGATAAAATATTACCAAAGTAAACATCATTTCTCATTGTGATGAGAGAAGTGCTGAAATGTAAGGATGCTATGCAGTTATCATTTCCATATTCCCTGGCTTACAAAGCCTATTAAATTTCCATCCATGATAATAAATATTAATGGGAGGTTGGAAGTTAAATAAATATAATTTAAGCAAGCAAATTCTCTGTGGTATGCTTTCTGTAATGGATTAAAAGTGAACTGAAATGACTAGACAGTGTAGAAATAAGGCATTGATCATGTAATAACAATAAGACTAGCTTCCAGAAAGCTTGAAGCACTACTCAAAAGCAATTTAAGATATCATGCCATTTGGTCCTCTTTGCAGCTCTGAGAGGCAGGAATTATAGTGTTGTGCCAATTTTATAAGTGAAATAACTGTGGCTCAGGGCAATTAAATCATTTGCTTATTGTTTTACCTTTATTGGAGAAATTGGAACTAGAACCCACTTCTGACCCTCCAATCACCTCATAATCCAGTGCTTACAGTACTTGAATGCCTAGAGAAAGAATTGACCTTGAAAAAGATGTGGGTTTAGTGACGCCTGACCATCCATTTCAGCCAAAGTCCATCTAAGTCCATCTCTTCAGTTTTCATATCCCCTAGGGATAATCCATCTCACTCAGCCCCTTCTCATTCACCATCTGACCTGCCATGCTCTCTGAAAATTGCAACTGTGTTTTACCTTTGGAGTAACCAAATTCAATTATCGTTTCTGCCTTTGTGTTTCCTCAGCCTTTTTTCCTGCACAAATTGATGGTGACAGCAGTGATACCAATTCAATTACATACCATCTTCTGGTTCCCAATAATGATTCTGAGTAGGTCAACAGAGACCAGCTAGGAACAAGAATGGTTGTGAATTAAAAGGAAAAGATAAGGAGTGAAAGCCTGAATTAGAAACCCATTTTCACTTACTGAGGAAATTTAAACCATATTCCCTCATAGAAAGACCAAGGTAAATCATAAAAAAAGAAAGGAAAGGGTAAGTTGGCCAATGTATGAAGAAGGGTTTCTAGGGAAAATTAAGAGAGCTTTACAATTATATTGCCCACGTGAACACAACCTGAGAGGAATCAAATTAAATAACATCCTATCAAGTAACTAGGTGTTGTAATAACATGTCACTGAAATGACTAGTAATTGTAGACATTATTTTTGACATTTTAAATCATTAAAAATATTAAATTATGGAGCCCTCGTCATATAACAGGATTTCTAGACTACAGTGGAAATACTTCAGAGAACAAAATAACAAAGTGCCTGCCTCCATGGTGGTTACATTCCAATGAAGAAGACAGATGGGTAATGTAAGTTCCATGAAGAAAAGCAACAGAAGGTAAAGGGATGGATAGTCAAATGAAAGAGACTCACTATTTAGGTAGAGCGGTCAAGGGGGGCCTCTCTGAGGAAGTGACATTTGAAAAAAAAAAGAATGAATTGAGGAACAAACAAGTATCGCACACTACCAAATTCACTGAGGGCCAAACAGTAATGACATTTAATTTTTTATAAAGGTTATATATTTTATTAGCACAAACTTTCAAGATTATTATTTTTATACTATCATTCTCAAAATGACTATAAGAGACTAAACAAAAAACTATCTCAAATACTAAACTGAGTCATCTACAAAATGGAGCCAATTTACCAAATGAAGTGATTGTGTGTGTGTGTGCCCACACACACACTTCCATGTTAGAAGCCAATTCCTACATAGTCTTCCTCTTCCTCTTGCTCTATTGCATGTTACCTAATTATCCACTCTTGGTAAAAGATAAAACGTTTTGAGTTTATAAACTTTGTATGAGTTTCTATATTGCTTCATATAGAAAAAGCCTAATTTTTCTATATTAGTTTTTATTTGCATATAATAAAGCAGTTGCACTACTGATTTAAGCCAATTCAACAAATATATATGGTGAAACTATTATTTGCAAGGTAATGTATTAAGCACAAAGTGGGAGAAGAAGAAGAGTAAAATACTATCTTTGCTCATAGACAACATATAATGTAGTATAGTAGATAAGTACACAGATGGCTATAATATGAGAAAGAAACAGATTTCTCATTCAAAGGAAAGAGAAATTTATTAAAATTGAGAGAAGTGTATATGAGGAACATAAATGATTTCAGAGAAGAGAAAAGATTTGAGATGAGACTTGAAAACAAGGGTAGAATATCAAAATGTAAAAGAGAATCAGAAGGCATTTCAGACCAAAAAAGCACTACTAATATATTATTAAAGGTAGAATAAAGTAAGGCCTATTAGAAGAAGGGAAAATACTCCAGTTTGATTGAAACGTAGGTTGCTTAGGCATAAAGCAGTGATAAATAAGTTAGATAGTGATAAATAAGTCAGGAAAAAAATATGAAGAATCTGGAATGCTGGAGGGCAATGAGCACCACCAAAGTGTTTTGAATTGGGAAATGTTTTTAGTGTGTCTAGTATGGGTAGGGAGGAAGTAGACATAAAATGGGAGGCTGACTAGGAATACACTTCTAATGTGCAATGGAAAGGTAATGAAATTCTGAAGTACAGCAATGGCATTGGGAACAACAATTTTTAAAGAGAAACACAAACTTGTAATGTCACAATTCAAGGGTCTTGGCAACTGATTAGAGGTGAGTCAAGGCAGAGAAAAGTGTAAAAGATTACTTTGAGAAAATAAGGGCACCTTTTGAAGGGAGTTATTAAGAAGAGGATTTGAAGAGTTCAGCTTTATAAATATTATGGTATCTCTAGGACATGCAGGTGCAGATGAGTGGGTGAAAATCTGATTGGTGAAAGTTGTGGCCATCAGAGTTAGTCAGGAGAATGGGGGTGTGGGGGGAAGAATGTTGGGGAAAAAAGGGAAGAAAGTAGGAACAGCAGGAAAAGGAGCCAGAAAAAATAAAAGAAAAAGTCATTAGAGGTAAGATAGCAGCTTATTTCTGGAAACCAAAAGAGAGAACAGTTTCAAAAAAAAATAGTGTAGTCAATACTATCAGATGAGACCTTGAGATCAAGGAGGACTAGAACTAGAACAATGGATTTACTACTTAGCGACAGAGGAAAGCTTGTTTTGATTAGGACAGGTAAAAGCAACTAGATAGAGAGCTTACATGAAAGTAAAACCAGAATAAGAATCCTCAATCCAGCACCAGGGAAAAGGAATAAACTAACATTTATCTAATGTTCACTTTGTCCCAACACTACATAAGATACATTTATGTCTTAACTAGGGGCCCGGTGCATGAAATTCATGCACGGGGGGGGGGGGTCCCTCAGCCCAGCCTGCCCCCTCTCACAGTCTGGAACCCCTCAGTGGATGTCCTATGATGGCCCCAGTCTGCCAGGCACCTTTTGTGTGTGTGTATGTGTGTGTGTGTCGCCACAGGGGACCTGCCCCCAGCCGCATCTGAGGCTCAGAGCAGTCGTCCTGTGTGTGTCTACCTGCTGGGGGCCTACCCCCAGGCTTGGAGCAGGCACCCCCTCCATGTTGATCTCTCAAACTCTTGCCTTCCCCTGCATGTTGTTCTCTTTTTTTGAGCTGTGGCCAGGGCTGGGTGCTGCCTGCCTCCTAAGCTTGCCTACTGCCCATCTTCCTCCAGCCACCAGAAAGCAGGGAAAACCCCACCTCATGGTCAAGCCAGCCTTTTCCTGCTCCCTGATCCCCAGAAGGGACCTGGGGAGCCGCCAAGCAGGCCCCCAGCCCCCAAGAGCTTGCTTTCCTGCTCCCCAGTGCCCCCCAAAGGGCCTGGGGAGCCGCCAAGCAGACCGCCGACTCTTTCCCACTCACCAGTCCCCTGTTGCCTTCCTTTCCCACTCCCCGGTGCCACCAAGGGGTCTGGGGAGCTGCCAAGCAGGGCCCTGGCCCCTGCAGCCTTGCTTTCCTGCTCCCCGGTGCCCCACAAAGGGCCTGGGCAGCCGCCAAGCAGGCCAAGACACCCCCGCTGCTTCTTTCTCACTCACCAGTACGCTGCTGCCTTGCTTTCCCATTCCCCAGTGCCCTGCAAGGGGCCTGGGCAGCTGCCAAGCAGGCCATCGACCCCCTGCCACCTCTTACCTGCTCCCCGGTATCCCGCAAAGGGCCTGGGCAGCCGCCAAGCAGGCCGCCAACCCTGCTGCCTCTTTCCCACTCATGGGTCCTGGGTCCTGTGCTGTTCTGTCCTGCAGCTGCTCTGTGCACTCGGGAGGTCCCTCAGCCCGGCCTATGCCCTCTCACAGTCTGGGACCCCTCTGGGGATGTCCACCTGCTGGCATGCCTGACCAGCCTGGGTGAGGGGCTGATGGCTGTCTCCAGGCTTGCCAAGCCTCCCAGGAACGTCCCTCACCCCATTGGGGTGTGGCCAGCATGGGTGACTGGCGCTTTCAGGCTTTAAGGCTGCTCACAGCTCCCAATGACCCAATGTCCCAGCAAGGCTGGCTGGACGCAGATTTCTGGGGTTTATCTTCTATAATTGATGCTGTTCCTTTAAGGCGAGGCCTCCTATTAACGAACCCTCCTCTCTGCTAAACCTCAAGGTGTTTATAATGTTACTCTTAGGCCTGCTCTTTCCTTCAGCTCCCGAGGATTCTATGATTGTTATATTGTTGCAAACTTGTGTTTTGCTAGAGCCAGTTTAAGCAGAGCGAGTGCAGTTTCACTTTCACTCCTGCCGCAATGGAAGCTGCCGTTTACGCAGGTCCATGAGTGGCGGCCGCCATGTTGGCTGGGCTAATTTGCATACAGCCGCTCTGATTGGCTGGTGGGCGTGGCTTACCCCGTCTCGGAGAAACGGTTAATTTCAATATTACGCTTTTATTAGTTAAGATATTTAGCTATCATGTCAACACTGCAAGAAAGATGCTGTTATTTTCTGTGAAAGATTAAAAATCTAAGATGCAAGGAGGTTGAACATGTTGCCGGAGAACATATGTCTATGTATAAAACAAACCTGAACTTCTAGCCTTTGCGGTTAGAGCTGAAAGCCACGCTTTTTCCATGACAGAACCCTGAGGCAGGAGGCTGAGGACTAGAGTCATTGTTTCAGCAGGAAGAAGAACAGCACTAGACTGAGCACCTCCTCCTCAGAAATGGGAACAAAAGAAGAAGTGGATGGTCAAATATATACTAAAGAAGACATCATCTGCTGTGAGTGAGTCTTTGGGAAAAGAAAAGTAAAAAAAAACATTTAAAAATGTTGCAAAGTGCAGAAGGCCAGAGGTTCTATAATGGTAGCAGTTGCAAATTGAAATGACCTACTGTACACAATAGGCTAGAAAAAGAAGCATAGGAGGTGAAAGCAGAGCTTAGAGGAGGAGTTAAGGGCCTGGAGGTCATAGGAACAAAGAGCAGGTCACAGAATTGACCTGCTTAGTATGTGGCAGACATTCAATAAATATTGAGTGGCATTGGATTGAATGAATTAAAAATAAATGAATACTAGCCAAACAACAGGTAGTAATATACAAATGAATAAGATACAGTCCCTGCTTTAAGGACTTTATGAAATAAAAGGCAAAACAGGTCAACAAACAGTATAATGCTATGGAGGCACAAAAGAAAGCATGACCAACTCTGCTCTGAGGGGATCAGCATAGAACACATTATAGAACAGAGAAATGGGTCTCCCAAATTTAGTGCCCTTACATCAGGAGACAGAAGCCAGTCCATGGGAACAAAATAAAACTTGAAAACTTCCAATTATCTTTAATTCATATTTTTGTGTAGGTTTTGTAATATATGTATATAAAATATATACAATAATACATGTATATAATTTTGAATATGTAAAGTAGCATACCCAAATTGGGTTGAATATTCTAAAATTTTGTCTCATGGGGTCATTTTGTCACCACTAAAATGTCACCTAGGGAATTAGAGCCTTGAGCTGTGTCTTGAAGGATAGCTAAAAATGTGCCTTCTACTCAGAAGTGAGGGCATTCAGAATGAAAGTAACAGTGTGGATCTCTAAAAATCAAAAGTAATCTGGGAACTAGAAGACGTTTCATATGCCTGGGCATTAATGATGAGCATAAGAAATGAATAGGAAACTAATTGAAAAGCCATTCTATTGGAAAAGGAGATTTATTGATAGAGTAGTAAGCAAAGAAATGGCAAGGTGAGATTTTCAAACTAATTAAATTATTCACATCAATGGAAAATGACTTCGGAGGATAAAGAATTGAAGGTTTGAACTTGGGAAATATTTTAGTAATTTGGATAAGAGATGGTTAGGGTCTAACAAGTGTGGGTTACAAGGGGGAAAAAGAGAAATATTTAGAACATATTTGAGGTGGAATTAACAAATTGTGGTGATAACTAGATATGGGTTATATATCACTGAAGATAAAGTTCAGCTGTAAAAACTTAAAAAATAAATACTTATATAGAGGAAAGTTTATTTCACTCATATATAACAGAAGTCAGTCCAGTACTGGCCCCATTTTCCTCCAGAATCTAGTTCCTTCCCTCTCTCCATTATGTCATCCTTGATGTGGACCTATTTCTGATGATCGAAGCTGGATGCTAGGGCCAGAATCATCAGCTTTATGTTACAGGCAGAAGAACGAGGAGGGGCAAAACTAGTGCATGCTTCCTGTCTTTAGAAAAGACTTTCAAGAAGACTTCTGCCTACATTTTAGTGATCAAAACTCAGATACAAAGGCCTAGTTGCAAGCAGGCTGGAAAATGTAATCTTTATCCCAAGTACCAGAATAAACATTTCAATTCTTCATTAAAGAAGGGAAGAGTAGATATTGAATAGCAATTTGCACTCTCTATTAGGGAATAAAGAAAAGTAAGAATATTGGATAAATTCCAAGTTTTTAGATCGAGTGGGTAGATGGTGATAACACCAACAGAATGAGAGACTATAAAATTAGGAGGAAGTTGAACTCAATGATGAGTTTATTTTTTGAATGTTGAGTTTGCAGTGCCTGCCAGACACACAAACAGAAATATCTCATAAGCTGAAGGATGGCCTAGAATTAGATTTAGATGTCACCCATGTATGAGCTAAGATGACCCAGAAAGAGAATAGAGAATGAGAAACTGTGAGCTGAGGATGGAATCCTGGTTGAAGTGCAGGAGGGGAGGAGGCTACTAATATTTAAAAGGTTTAAAACAAAAAAAAGCACTTATTAAGGAGCCATGGAGGTAATAGTTTTCAGGATAATATGCTGTGCCATAAACCAAAGACTGGAATGAGCATTTCTGTAAAATGTAACACAGAGATAAAATAAAATATGAAGACTGCCAGAAAAATAGCCATTGAACGTCATGATTAGGAGTCACTTGTCATACTGAGAGTTCTTTCATAGGCATGGAGGGGCAGGAGCTAGATGGTGTGTAAATCAGACCTCAGGAAGTAGGAATAATGGCCAGTACTTCAGGTACTATTATGGGCATCTTAAGCACCTGGGATTTGACTATAAATGGAAACCATGAGGAGGGGCTCAAGGTTCTTTATTTCTTACACATTTTCAGTAACCCCCAGTGCTGACTGCAGACCATACTTTGAGTAGCAAGGTTGTAGACCAGTGGTTCTCAAACATTAGTGTGCAGCAGGATCACCTGAGGAATGGATTTCTGGGCCCCGTTACCAAAGTGTCTGATTCAGTAAGTTTAGAGTGGGGCCTGAGAATTTGCATTTCTAAGAAGGTCCCGGAGAAATGCTGATGCTGCTATGTGGACCATACACAGAGAACCACTTCTATGACTTCTTGTTTTGATAATAGATCAGAGAGACACTGGATCATGACAAAGAGTTAGGCGGCAACAGAGGGGAGGGAGTTTGTTGATATTTCTGCCTTAATTTTATTGTTGGTTACAGTAGTCCCAGTGTATTCACACTCTAATTGGATTAAACACAAATGTCCACTATGGGCTGGTTTGATATATAGCCTCAAGTTTCCTTCCTCCATAGTTTCTCCACATTAGCCTGAATCATAGATACACTGCAATTCTTATTCAGCCAACCATTTGCACCTCATTTCACAGTCTGTGAGTAAAATCGATATGTAATACAAAGAAATTACAATATCCTACTATCCCTAGCTAGTCTCCCTATTTTAACAGGATGTTTTCTTCTTAGTTGGAAAAATCAACCTACTTCACTCAATCTCTTGTTTATTTTCTATGTCAAAATTATTGCATTACCTACTGATTACCAGACCTGGCCAATTAGTCTGATTATTTCATCCCATATTTTCAACTTCTCCAGCTGTGAGAGTTACTTTGTACATTGACTCTTTCAGTAAAGAACTCCCCAAGCTGAGACAAATGATGGGTAAAGTGATAAACACCCAGCAGCAATTTAACCTGAATGTTTATTTAGAGTAGCGTAACTGAGCCAGGGGATAGAATTCAGGGAGGAAATTGTCCTGCTGTATTTTGAGGCTCTGAGGAAATCCATAGCTTCTGGCACATGTGAGTAAAATCGGCAGTAATTTCAAATTGGACCCATTTCTATTCATGCGATGTATATAGACTTACTTTTGAAAATACAAGTGCTGTCAGATTTATTGTCTATGTCCTGCAGAGGTAGGAATGAGAACGAGTTGGTAAAGTAGAACCTACAGATGAATAAAGAAGCCTCTTCACACGAATATGTACTCTTAACATTGTCTCAGCCTCATTCCGTCCTCCTCAGAGAAAGAAATGACACAAATGAGGTGTTTTTGTTTTTCCATAGTTTCCTTCTAAGCTCAGTGGACAGAAGGGTAGAGGATTTGTCAAAGAAACCTCATAGCTGCAGCTTCTTCCATATGGTCTCCTGGTTTTTAATATGTAACCACTTTTGGATTTTATTTTTATTTTATTTTATTTTTTATTTATTTTAAAAGCCCATCTTAGAAACTCCATGGGAAAAGAAGATAGGATAGATTGGAATCTAAAAGTATCTTTATCATTGAGACAATGCCTGTGTTCACAAAATGGTTGGCAGCCACCTATGCCTTCTTCAAAGCCTGCCATCTCTCCAGGCCTCCAACCTGTCCCCTCCAGCTTGCTCTCTGATCATTGAGATTTTCTATGTCTTTGCGTAAAGGTCATAGAATCTGAACAGCTGCAAAACATACCAAAGGGGAATTAACTAGCTTGACTCCATCCTGCTGGCTGAAATTCATGACTCAGAATGAGAATCTCAGATTAGTACAATGGGTCATCATCCCAGATGCTAGGAAATTCAAACACCTATGTAACCTCTCTCAGAATACAAGCTATCAGTATAATTTCCTCAAAGCTCCTGGGAAGAATAAATAAACAACAAAGTGCTCAAAATCTCCTAATGGAAGTGTGCAATTTCAGCCACAACAGCTGTAAAGACAATTACAAGGACCAAAACCCATTCGGTGACACAATGTGTCTTAATTTTCCAGAGAATACATCTAAGATCAATGTAGGAAGAGACTGGATGTGGACAAAAGAAAAACCCCCACACAAGACAATTTGCTAAAGTAACTGATTAATTGAAATAAACACATAAACTACAGCTGGTTTCCAGTCATTTGGATGCATTTATGAACAAGGCTGCATCAGGCAATTTGAAGTGTGATGCAGACCTAAGGAGTCTGGGAGCAGCAACATGTTTATTTGTGCTTAAATAGAATTTCGCAGCTAGTCCAAGCAAGAGCTTCCTCCACAGAAAGACACTGCAAATAACCCATCCCCAGGCTGCCAACTAGAGGCTTATTTTAGAAAGAGTAAGAGGAAAAAAAGAGTAAGTAGGATCAGGCTGCTTGGCCAGTGCGAGAATTTAGAGGTGCTCCTCCCACACACCAGGCACTCATTAGCATGTCTACTCTTTCTCAAACGTGTAACAGCTGCAAACAGACAATAGTGGGAAACTGTCACAGAGAAGGGGGAAAAAGTACTGGAAAAGGCTGTTAATTAAGAAAAGATGGAGGGAGGTGTTTACTTTGGAAAGAAAAGCAACTCTTGGACAGAAGGAAAAAGTTTAGTAATAGAGTTTTGGAAAAGAAATCATAGCAAAATATGTTATTCTGTTCACAAAGTTGAAATCATCATCAAGACTTGTTCCTGAAGCATTTACCCAGCACTTACAGAGGACAATACACTGTGCTGGGTTCTGTGGGGTTGAGGGGCTGTGGAGTGGGGGGAAGGGGGTTTGGAGATGGGGTGGGGAAGAAAAATGAAATCAGACAATCCCTACCCTTAGGCAATTGGCATTTAGTTGAGAGGATAAAATATTTATACAACAACTGCTATGCAAAATCCTCAGTTTCAATCTCTTGTGAAATGGAATACCCAGCTGTTAGAACTGCTGCCTTACAAGGCACATTGGTAGGTGAGTTTAAAGGATGACGACCTCAGATGAATGCCACCTTTCACTTTGGAAGGAAAGGGATGCTAAAAGTAGAATCAGGTGGGTTGTCTTTTTTCACCCCCTTTCCTTAAAACCCATCCGCTCAGGAAAGTGTCCCTCTGACAGCTCACTCTCAACAAGAGCTGCATGCCTCTCACTCTGCGGAGTTCAAAGCCACAGTCAGGAAGGGAGATGCCAGGAACATCAGGCAATGCAAGGCTGAGAGCAGCCAAACAAGCCAGGTCAAAGGCCATCCAAAGCAAATAGGTCCAAGGAGGGCAAAGCAAGCATAACTAGGACTCCTAGGGCACCTAATCAGGAAAAGTCATTAAAAATCAGATCACATTGGATGAGAAATGGAGAATAAAAACAATTTGCTGATAAACCATTATTACTCTTGATCACCACCTTATGAGGTAGAGAGAGCAGGCCCATTTACAGAAGTAATTGAGACTTGGACAGGTTCCTAAACTTACAGAGAAGAGAGATAGCAAGTTGCAGAGCTAGAATTCACATATCAGCAATGAGCTAACCACTACACCATATGGACTCCCTATCCGTAGAAACTACAAATAGATATGGCAGCAACGGATTCCTAAGATTTCCATCCTATGCCCATGTTTCTTCTCTTACCATCGGTTTTAAGTTGGGCCATGTGTGTTAAGTTTCTATAGGCAAAGAATAGCGCAGAGTCTAAGGGAGTGGCATGTTCAGACCAGAGCAGACAGCAAACACTTTTAAATACTACCATTTTCTACCCACCCAACTCTATTATACCCTTGCTCTGGGAGTATCATTCTAGAGCCTTTTTCTTCTGGATAGGCCAGAGTGACTTGAGAAAAATGCAGCTCAGAAATCACAAGTAATCCTCTGATGTGCAGAGAAGCAGGTTCACATCTTCAAGAACAAAGTCCCTTCTTCAGAGCTGCCTCCGTACCTCCACCAACAGCTCTCTGCTCCTTTGGTCTCTGCAGGAAAGGGACTGGGGTTCAATTCAAGTGGATGAACAGCTAGGAGGCTGGGGAGGAGGAATGTAACATTCATTTGGGCACAAGGGGCAAAGCCACCACTGCCTATTTTCAGGTTCCAATGATTAATTTCAACCACCTAAGAAAATCAAGTTTGAAAAATGCTAAAAAGCATGACGAGAAATATCCTAGTTTCTCACATTTCTTATAACTGGCTCTGAAATGGATCTGCTTAGTGCATGGATGTGTAGAAATGCTAATTGTTTGAAAGAAGCAACTCTTGGAACTGAAGCTCAGTCGATTATGTCATTGTTGCTTTTAATCTCCATGTTGAGTTTGCCTTCTAACACACCCAGAGAGTGTATCCAAGTTGGAGGCTGAGAAGGAGGGCTCCAGTGAAGCAGAAATGTGCTTAATGCAGACACCATTAATAAATCACTGATAGTTAAGGTACAGATTAGATGATGGACAGCAGATGGGGAAAGAGGTACTTCAAATTGCTTTCCTCATATAGATTATTGGATTAACAAGGAAGCAGCCAGCAAGTGGCAAACTGGTGTAATAAATTGCTATCATAATATATATATAATATATATATATATTGAACTTATCCCAGGACAGTAATAAGACTTTGTAGTTCATTAGCCCTAAAGAGAGGTGCTTGAATTGGGACTATCCCTCTGAGATGGTAATACAGATAATATCCCCATACTCCTCCTCCTCTCCTCACTATTATACCTAAGCACCTCCTGGTAGGAGGAGGAAGAGAGAAAGCCAGTCTGAGGAGGGAATTGAATTAATGAATGTGGCTCTTAGCAGGCTCTGCCCAGCCCAATAAGTGACAAGTGGGGAAGCATATCACTTCATTCTGGCAACCAATACTGGTTACAACCAATGCTGCCTTCGCTTTTTGTCCTTTCCCTTGCTTCCAATCTTTTATTTTGAAAATTTTCAAACCTATAGAAAAGTTGCACTAGTGATAAAATGAGGTGCTATTTTTGCAAGATTTACCAGTGTGAATATTTTCCCATGTTTGCTTTTTCTCTCATTTTCTTTCTCTCTCTCTCTCTCTCTCTCTCTCCCCCCTGTTAAATGGCAGACAGCAAAATGCTTCACCCCTAAATACTGTACTATGTACCTCCTGGGAATAAAGTCATTCTTCTACCTATCCATAATGGAATTTATCATTTTTAGAAAATGTTAGCACTGATATAAAATATTATATAATATGCATTTCATGTTCCAATTTTCTAAATTGTCCTAATAATATCCTTTATAACTTTAAAAATCCATTATCCAATCCAGAATTATGCATTAGTTATAGTCATTTGTATTCTAGAACTGTGCCTAACTTTTTTTTAACTTTTAAAACATTGACATTTTGAAGGATCCAGACCAATTGTTTTACAAACTGTGTCCCAATTTAAATTTTTCTGATTGCTTCCTCATGATTAGAAGAAGGTTAAATGTTTTATGGTTGGATGTGTCCTTCTTAGTGTATCACATCAGGAGACAATTATCAGATTTTCAAACTTGGTGACAGTTTGATCATTTAGGGGGTTGATGCTGCCAGATTTCTCCGTTGTAAATATACCATGTTCCCACAGTAATTAAATAGTTCTCAATTTGCATGATTATAAAGGCCAACATTTTACACAGCAGTTTTAGCATGCTTTGATGATTTTTACTTGAATCAATGGTGATTGACAGCCTTAGAAAAATCATCATTTTTATCCTTTCTACATTTATGAATTGCCATTTTCTTTAGAGATAAGCTCTCTCTTCTCTCCATTTACCTTCATTGTTTTTGGTACCATTGTGGATGCATGAGATTTTAAAATAAATGTTATAATCCATTCATGTAATTATTTATTTTGCTATTCCAGGTATCTCAAAATTGGTCTGTGGAAGTCCTTTCAATCTGGCTTCCATGTTTTTGGACATTTTCCTAAACAAGTTTGAGGACTTCTTTACTTTTTCATTCTACTTAATGTTCTAGGCTTGCCTAGTACTTTATTACCCCCAGACTTAGAATTAGATAGTTTTTTAGGGAGCCCTAGTTCCTTTGAATGAGAAGTGGTAGTTAGAACCAAGATCAGAATGATAGACTTGTTCATTGTCATTGAGGTGTAATTGCTTCTAAGCTGTTTCATTGCACTTGGTAATGAAATGTATTTTTTATAAAGTCATGAAGTTTATACTGATCTCTCCAATTCTAATCTATATATATAAAAGCCTAAGAGACCATTGGACTGCTGGATCACTCAACCTGTAGCTATGATGCACACTGACCACCAGGGGCCAGATGCTCCGACCAGTAGATTAGTTGGCTGCTTGGGTCCAGCCAATCAGGACTGGGCGAGATGGGCATGCCCTGGAGTCCTCTCTTGGTCCCTCCCCAGCCCCAATCATGCACCAGTGGGGTCCCAGATTGCAAGCGGGTGCAGGTAAGGCCAAGGGACCTCATGGGTGCACGAATCTGTGCACTGGGCCTCTAGTCCAATATAAAAGAGTTCTCCTTCCCCCTTTTCATATTTGTTCTCATTCTCCAAAATATTGAGTTTTAGCACTTCATATACAAAAACTCCAATATATTTGCTAATTTGCTCAATTCTACAATTCACACAAAGTAGTTTCAAAGTATCTACTACTATCTACAGTTTCTTTTTGACTTTAGAAAATAACCCATTGAAGGTGGGGTGCAGTCAGAATACAGTGTTCAAAATTTACTTGAATCAATTGTTTCTTTGTGTTCATATTATAAATCCGATATTATAAATGCAATTCAATTCATGTTCTATTGGTACCCAATTTTAAGATTTTGCTATATGCTTGGTGAGTGAATATTCTTTTTTGAATACATAAAACATTGATGTGGTATAAAGTCAAAACTCTATTGAAAGGTAAGCTTTATTTTTGCTTTCTTTATTATCATTTTACTTTATTTCCATCCATCCCCAGTAGCCAATCAAAATCTTTAGGGTCTGTGTTAACCATCTTGTATTTCCTTTAGAAGATACTTGTGTGTGTCTTGTAAGTATTCTTATTTACTTTCTTACAAAAATGATAGCATACTATTTTCACTTGCATTTTTCATTTCAAAATGATATCTTGAAAATTTAAGCTACTTTCTAAATCCTTTGTTTCTGTTCCACTCAACTTTCCAGGCAATGAAATCATATCTGAGCTCTAAATAAAAGGAGTGGTTCCTGTAAAAAATAATACAAAAGAGGTGGGTTATGTTAACTTTCAGACAAACAGATTTATGAGCATTTATTTCACCTAATATATTTCTAAGCGTGGTTCAATTGACCTCTCTGGGTTCAAATCAGGTTAGGGTGTGCATTAAAAATTCTTATACCAAGGGCCCACTCCAGACCTACTAAATCAAACTCTGAAAGGAGAGCTTAGGGTTCTGCATTTTTAAACTCCTGATGATTCCATGAACTTCACGGGAATTTAGGCTGTTAGGAATGAAATAAGTGATGGTGAAAACCACAAAGATGACAATATGATAATTCTTTTCACTTGAGTTTCCCAGGCTGCTTTTTGTCTGGAGTATGTTTTTTTTATTATTGTTTACTGAGAAGTTGGTCTCTTTAGGAGTAAGCTTGGAGCCCAAGTCTTCTGCTGAGTAAACCAGACAGACAAACTCTGAACCCTCTCGGGGTTTGGGTATAAATTAGACACGTTGGATAGAACATGTTAGAACCTCCTAGTCCCTTCCCCTTACCTCTAAAACTCATGGCAGAGTTTCCAGGGAACACAGTGGCCTTTCAAATATTCAGGTTCTAATCTTTGCTACATTTCAGCTAATGGAAATGCACATCCTCTCAAAGGAAAACAAGTATTTGGTAACTTTATCATAAAACTTTAACATTTCCATTGCTTTTTCCTCCTTCCAAAATGCCTTTCATACTTTCCAAAAATATTGAGCTTTGAAGATGCCCAAGGACAAACTGTCCCAACTAAAATTAACTGTTTTATAAAAGATATAAGATATTCTTACAAAAAAAGTAGGGAAAATGAATCATCTACTTACTCCATTTTGAAGCTATGAACATTGAGATACAGAGAAACAGTGGGGATGAGAGGAGAGCTGGCTGGAGCAATTACCTTGACATGGGGAGAGCCCTTCAAAACACTGTGAAGTAGGTAAAACTTGTCTCTAATAGCTCACAGTTGTATTTATCAATTGCATTCTATGAGCACAGGACTTTGCTAGTGCTGTACCTACTTTAACTCATTTAATCTTTATAAAAACTTCAGGAAGCGTAAACTATCATCATCTGTCTCTTAGAGGTGAATAAACACATCTTAAAGTTTTGTTACTTGTCCACTTTTCATAGCAAAACAAGAGTTAAATCTATGTTGCTCTAACCAGAACCCAAGCCTGTAACCACAACACAACTGAAAAGACCTTCAAAAACTTGATTCTTTATGATAACCTAGGTGCTCAATGTCTCAGCCTGTTGACTGTCTGCCTATGGTCTCCACTTAATACTTGACAAGATCTACCCTTCAAATTCCAAATAGGCATGTAGTCAAGAAACTTGGTTGGGATTTTAGCAAAGCTACTGTGCTTTGCTAGGGCTCAGTGTTGTCATTCTGGAAAAACAATAGGAATAGATGGTATAGATATAGATATAGATATAGATATAGATATAGATATAGATATAGATATAGATATAGATAGAGATATATAGTTCCCCCAAAAAATGTATATGCACTTAATAGCTGATTATTCAATTGATGTTCCTTTCTTTTCAGATTTAACCCATTGGAATTAATAATTATTTAAAGTGTGTATACATTTTGGGGATACCTTATATATGCATATATACATATGCATAATATAATGTATATTTAATAATACATATTTCTTTTCACTTGTGATAGTTTATAATCCAAATGGCAAATGCCTGATTCACATTTCATACTAAGATTTTAATAGTTTTGCTTTATTCTTTATTCTTTATTTTATAATATTTTAATGCACCCATGTTTGTTCCCAGAGGCATTTGTATTCCAAAAGAGGTTAATGGATCAACTAAAAACATGAGTCCTCAATAGTGGAAATTTCCAGGCAGAGGATCCAATGAGTATTGAAAAGCTGTTGTATCCTGATTGTATTTCTTTTCCGGTCTGAGGATGATTGTGTTCAGGAAATGCTCTCTGAGATAAAGCTTGATAAAGTGGGACCCAAGCCCAGCTCTCTGAAACGGGGCTGGCAGAAATGAGGTGAGAAAACAGAATCCATAAGCCAGCTGGCATACATGGCAGGGGGCCCTCCCAGGCATGGGAGATTCAGGGGAACCATAAAACCATATGTGTGAGAAACAGCAGCAGAGGAGGGATAACATATCAGAATCGTCACCACGTGGGGGTAAATCCCAGGAGATTCAATAGGATAGTGGTTTCCAGGATACTTACTTCCAGGGAGCAGAAACTCCTCTGTACCCCACTGGCTAATGAAACAAGAACCCCTTCTCTCACCCTCACCCCCATCTGATCTCTCCTGGTTCAGATATCCCTCTGAGGATGGCTAGCTGATTAGAAATTACCTGTGTTTCTATCCACTGATTTTAAACTTGAGGACAAGATAGGTATTATTTTGTTACTCCTCATAGCTCATAGCTCTTCTACAGAGCAGACACTCACTGTAGGTTGTATTAAAGAAAAAAAAATAGAAAATGAAGCCAAGTTTCCAAGTTGCAGAAACCCAATTTATATTCCAGGTGAAATGAATCAACATGTAGACCTAGTTCTTTTTGATATTGCTTATAATTTACACAATCATTCAACAACTATTTACTGAGCACTTACTATGTACCAGGCACTCTACTAGAAGTTGAGAAGACTAAAGCAGTTGTTGACAAAATAATGTTCAGCCAAAGAAAAAGTCTTATAAGAGTTTATTTGAGCAAAACTGATGACAATTGCCAGGAAGCAAAATCTCAACGGATTGAGAAAATGCTCTGGAAAATGGCAATTTTACCATTCATTTTATACATCAGAATGAAAGGAGAAGATATAAAGAGGTTTGTCAATGTAAGAAACATTTAAACTGTAGAGAAATTTTATGAGTTTATTTGAGCAAACTGACAATTGCCTGAAAGCAAAATCTGAATGGATTGAGAAAATGCTCCAGGGAATGGCAGTTTTGCAGCTTATTTTATACATTACACTAAAAGGAGGAGGCATATCGGTTACAAAAAATCCATTGATGATAGATTAGGGAGACAGGAGAAGGCAAATGGGAAACCTCTGGGATTGAATAAAAAGTAAAGTGAATAGATACATACTTCCTTTACATCGTGGGTAAAGGACAGTTGGCAGTTAACAATGAACAGGATAATAGCAATGAGGGGTTTTGTAGTCTCTGCTCTGGTACAGTGAGAGATCAAGAAAAAATGAAATTACCCTGACATTCCAAAAGTATGTTATCTTAGATGCAAAAAAGACAATAGACAGCCTCAGTTAATGTAAAGATTAACCTTTGTTAAGGAAGGTACTGGCCTAAGACATAACTACCTGCCATGACTTGCTTTTAGTTAGAAAGTTTTAATATCAGGTCATCTGATACTGCTTTTTATCTCTGAGTTTTTAAGGCCCAGTAGACAGGTATCACCTAAGCTTGTAAGATTTACTATGTGGCCCCTTTATTGTCCACACAGTAAACAAGTCAGGTACTAAGTCTTCCCCTTTTGGAGTTGATTACATATTGGGAGAGGCAGGGAATGAAAATATAAATAAATAAGAATTTTAGATAATGAGAATCATTTATATATATAAAAGGCTAAGCAACCATCCAACCATCCGGCTGGTAGCTATGATGTGCAATGACCTCCAGGGGGCAGACGCTCAACGCAGGAGCTGCCGAGCTACCATGACATGGCAGCAGCAGTTCTAGGGTCACGCACCCCAAAACCAGAGAGAAGGGAGCCCCATTCTGGGGTATGTCACCCAAGAACCACCCTCTTGCAACCGAGGACCTTTTGGGGGATGTCAGAGAGCCAGTTTAAGCCCCATCTTTACAGGCCAGGCAGAGAGACCCCACCTGCTGGAGGGATCCCCCTCATTCTACAGATGCCCTTTGAGCAGTAATGCCACCCAGGTGCAGCTGGCCTCCCGTGAGAGGTTGGCTCCAGGGCATGTCAGCCCATCTCTCCCAGTTTCATCCCACCAGCCACCTTCTAATTAATTTTCTTTTAATGTGCATGAATCCATGTACCAGGGCACTAGTTGTAAATAAAATTGCAATATTGTGTTTTATAAAAAGGAAGATCATATATATTTGATCTTCCTTCAGAGTTCAGAGCTCATAATTCAAAAACCCTTGCAATTTTCTAAATTGATAAAGGTGTCTTTTGTTATGTTAATGAGGCAAATTTTGGAAAGCACCCAAGGACAAGGGCCGCTTGCTAGGAGCCAGCCCTACATTAGAAGGTTGGAACTTTCGGTCTTCCTACCCACTGACCTCTGGGGAGGGAACAGAGGCTGCAGGCTGAGTTCAATCACCAATGGTCAATGATTTAATCAGTCATGCTTATGTAATGAAGCTGTCACAAAAGGTAAGATTTCCTTCTTTTTTTTACTGCCGAGTAGTATTCCATTGTATAAATTTACCACTGCTATTTTATGTACTCATCAACTATGGAATATGATCTAATCTAATAAAAGAGTAATATGCAAATTGACCATCACTCTGAGACACCTAAGCTATGCCCCCAGCCAATAAGAATGGCTGTATGCAAATTAACCCAGCCAAGATGGAGGCTGGCAGCCATGGAGCTAGAGCAAACAGGAGGCTTCCGTTGTAACTGCCTGCCTAGGCTGGCTGAGCCTCTGCTCACGGCAACAATGTGTCAATTATAGAAGCCATGGAGCTGAAGCAAACAGGAGGCTTTGTTACCTGCCTAGGCCTCTGCTCAAGGTAATAAAGTTTCGATTATAGAAGATAAATAAACCCCAGAAACCTGACTCCAGCCAGCCTCGCTGGGACCTTGGGTCAATGGAAGCTGTTGGCAGCCTGAAAACGGCCCTCATCCCCTCACCCAGGCTGGCCAAGTACCCCAGTAGGGACCCAAACCCTGAAGAGACTGTGGGAAGCCTGAAAATGGCCCTCAGCCCCTCACCCAGGCTGGCCAGGCATGCCAGCAGGTGGACATCCCCCGAGAGGTCCAGACTGTGAGAGGGCACAGGCCGGGCTGAGGGACCCCCTGACCCAGTGCACAAATTTTTGTGCACCGGCCCCTAGTTCAGCCATAAAGAAGAATGAAATCTTGCCATCTGCAACAATATGGATGAATGTAGATGGTATTATGCTGAGTGAAATAAGTCAGATAGAGAAAGACAAATGCCAGATGATTTTACATATATTTGGAATCTGAAAAACAAAATAAACAAGCAGAATGTAAACACATTCATAGATATGGAGAACATTTTTATGGTTGCCAGATGGGAGGGGGTTAGGGATGGGTGAAAAAGGTGAAGGGATTTAGAAGTCCAAATTGGTAGTTACAGAATAGTCACAGGGATGTAAAGTACAGCATAGGGAATACAGTCAATCATATTTTAATAACTGTATATAGTGTCAGATGAGTACTAGGTTTATCAGGGTGATCACTTCATAAGTTATATAAATGTCTAATCACAAGTTGTACCTGAAACTAATATAATATTGTATGACAACTGTAATCAAAAAATAAAAAATTATTTTAAAAAATCATAGCACTGGATCATGGGATCTTCTCCAGTAGGGTTGTTTTAATCTTTGTAGCAATATCTATCTTTAATCTTTTTTTCTCACTTTGAATCTCTCCACAAACCACTAGCACCCTTTCCCATTTCAAACTATAAGAAATAGAGTACCTATGTGACTGTAATGTAGCTTTGCATCTGTATTTTGAAACACAAAATCCTTATGTTTAGCACTGTTCTAGAAAGACAGATTACTGACAGATCTTGTCCTAAGGAAAATTGGAAGGTAAGTAAAACTTGCCTGGAACCTCAATCCCATTTACTTTTCCAATAGCATTCCCCAAGAAATTCCCAGGGGAGCTGTTGAAATTTCCTTTTGCTTCCCAGACCTCCTGAATGTCAACTCATTCAAACCATGTCCATGTTCCATGCTCAACATGTATTCTCCACCTGCAGGATCGTCCAAATTTACTTATCTTCTTTCTGTGGAAATCTTATTTCAAAATTCTGTTTAATTTTTTTATTTAAAAAATATTCTGTGTAAGCCACAAGAGCCCTTGAGCTGAAGCAGTATAATTGTGAAACCAGCTGCTGATAGCAACAATCTGGTACAATGGCCTTTCTATTATTATATGTGAAGCAATCTTTACATGTTCTAATAAAGCAGAGGAAGGCTGTTCTGCTCTGAGAAAGGGTGAGAAGGAAAAGAAATAAATTCAACAGGAAAGCACACTGGGAAATTCCTCTTGGCATTGGCCTGATTGGAATTTTAGCCCAAACAAGATCAGTAGCTGTGTCTGATTCATGTCACAAAGTGAATTGGCCTTTGGCCAGGAGGAGGGAACTAGAAAAATAAAAAGTCAAGTTCAATGATTGAACAATGAGGCCTATGGCTAATAGAGGTAACTCTAATGCTGACAAAGCATTCATCAACTTAGCCTGGCCAGTGTATCTCACTGGTTAAGCATCAACCCAGGAACCAACAGGTCATAGGTTTGATTCTGGTCAGGGCACATGCCCAGTTTTCAGGCTAGATCCCCAGTTAGGGGATATGCAGGAGGCAGCCAATTGATAATGTTTCTCTCCCACCAATGTTTCTATCTCTCTAGCTCTCTCCATTCCTCTCTCTCTAAAAATCAATAAAAACATATTAAAAAGTAAAAGTTCATCAACTTAGACAGAGACAGAGAAAATAAAACCCCTGGCTCCGAAAAGAAAAAACCCCAAGGACCTTTGGCACCAAAATAATCAAAGCTAAATCTCAATCAGATTTCAACAGGGAATTAGATTTAGCTTTAGGGTACAGTCTGACCAAAGCCTATCACTGAGTCAGAAGTAGATTAGCCCCAGCCGGTTTGGCTCAGTGTGTAGAGCATGGGCCTGTGAACCGAAGGGCCCTGGGTTTGATTCTGGTCAAAGGTATGTACTTTGGTTGCAGTCTTTTTCCCAGCCCAGGCCCTGGTTGGGGCTCATGCAGGAGACAACTAATTGATGTGTTCTCTCACATGGATGTTTGTCTCTGCCTTTCCTCCCTCTTCCACTCTCCCTACAAACCAATGGAAAAATATCCTCCAGTGAGGATTAACAACAAAAAGAAGTAGATTAAACTATGCCTGACAATTGTTAGGAAAGTTAAGGAAAGTACTATTTTCTTCTACTGGCATTTATTTCTACAGAAAAAAAACTTCAAATTTTCGATCTTTTTATAGCTGTTATTTCTCATACTGGCCAACAATTTCAAGGACTTATTAGAGCACATTGTTCTTTTTTTATTTTTTTTTATTGCATAAAGTATTACAAAGATTAGTACATATGTCTCTTTTTTTCCTCCCTTTCCTTTCCCCCGGCCTCCCCTACCCCCCAGTGTTTTGTGTCCATTGGTTATGCTTATATGCACGCATAAAAGTCCTTTGGTTGATCTCTTACCTCCTCCCACAACCCTCCCCGTCCTTGTTGCTGTAATTTGACAGTCTGTTTGATGCTGCTCTGCCTCTGTATCTAAGAGCACATTGTTCTTGATATGAAAACACTAAAGCATGTCTGTCTCTATCTCAATTTAACAAGCCCAACTCCTAGGCCCTGCAAAGACATAGCAAAAAAAAAAATGTTCTTTGGAGTAAAAACTTAGTTTAAATCATAGCTTAGCCATTAACTAGCTATTTAATCCTGGGCAATTTACTTAAACTATAAGGGTCTATTTCTTAATTTTTAAAGTGGATACTCTATTACTAACTAATAAGATGTTGTGGGGGAATTAGAGATAAAACATTCAAAGTAGCTCCATACAGACACAAAGGGGGGGGCATAAGGAATGGTTGAGACTTGTATAATCTTGGCACATTCCCGCCCCTTGTGGCCAGAAATTTGTTTCTAAATTTAGCTTCTTTGAGTCATAAATAAACTTATCTTCCAAAATGATGTCAAATTCAAAGGGTCATGTTACAGATAGTGCCACAGCTCCTTTCCCTCAGGGATGACCCTTTGCTTTGCAGCAGCTAAGGCTAAGTTCCTACTGTTAGTCAAGGCTTCAGGCATTAGTCCTTTTGTATAGGCAGCGTTTTAACCAGACATGACATTTGTTCATTGAGCAACCTATTTACTATGACTCAGGCACTGCACTGGGTCAGGAAACACACAAATTAATAAGATCATCACTGTTTTCAAAGAGTTCATGAGAGCTCACAACGATTTGCCATAAAGAGAAAACTGCTTACCGATGTTAAGACATTTACTTTCTATTCATGTATAGAATTAAATGTAGATAATATATGTATATATTTTTTATAGTAAACTCATTTATGTCTCAGACCGTGAGTCTGGTTAAACAATAGAAACCATGCCAGTTATTTTAATTGAGATAATTTAATAGAAGCATCTACATAGATAGGTTTTGGAGAACTAGAAAAAAAAGCAAAAGAGAACTTGAAATAACACAAAGGCAGTAACTGCAGAAAGCAACTACCACTCCTAGGGCTGGGATAGAAAAGGGGCATGGGTTATTAGAGCAAAGAAATTTGGAGAATGACCCCATGGAGCTAAGATCCAGAAATCTGAGGAAGAGACACTGCCCGGCAGGTGCTAATGATGTGGGTGCTCAGAGGAGGGTTCCCAGGGAGCTGGGACTCAGCTGGTATAGACATGGGTAAGGAATAAGGTTGAGTACGGAAGTATAAAAAAAAACTTAAAATTGAAACAAACTGCTACTGAAATGAGCCACTGCTGCTGGGGCAAAGCAACAGTGATAGGAACAGGAAGCCAACAAACAAGAAGCCTGACACTTTTCTTTCCCTCCTCCTGCCTCTGTCTGCCTGTAGAGTTTTCTATTGACAGAGCCTCATGGGAGCCAGCTGGCAAAGCAGGAGCATGGTCTACAGCAAGCATGTCAAACTCTCGTCCCACAGGCCGCATACCTCACTCATTTGGCCTGTGTTAGCCTTTGAGTTTGACATGCTTGGTCTACAGAGTCCCAGACAGAGCATCAAAGAGCAAAGTATAGAAGAGAAAGTTTGAATCTGAAAAATAATAACTTGATAACCAGCATATTATTTTGTCTTTAATAGTCTGTTATTTACCCATAAATTTTACTCACAGTTGCCATGGGATAACTTCAATAATGATGTCTATTCATGTATCTACTGAACTAGGAGCCAAAGGAGTTTTTGTTTATTTTTTAAGACTAAATAAAAGTTAAGAAACTTTGGCTTTAATACTTGTTCTGCCAGTATCTGGTACTGAAAAAAAAAACACAAACACACCAATATACATGTTTTGTTGTTTTGGAGGAACCATAAAGGTTATCTAATACTGTCCATTGTTTTATGGAGTATCTTAGTAATTCTAATATAGTAGGAATTCTTCACCATCCATATGCAACCTGTTTTGTTTGCTATGAAAGAGGAGTGCTGAACCAAATGACCTTGACTCTGTCTAGCATGTGGCTTGTCTATATTATCACTCTGCCAATATTCCCCCCACTAAGCAAACTCAGTCATTCAGCATATATATAATTAAATGTTAGGCATGTGCTAATCCCTGAAAACAGAGTTCCTATCTTCAGTAATATTATAATCAATAGAAGACACAAAAAGACAAATAGCAGGTTATAAGACAATGGTTTTAGTGTACTGATGGAGTTATGCACTGAGCATCAGGCAACCATGGCAGAGGGGCATTTACTCCGAACTAAATGCGGAGTTTGAGTTGAATCTTGAAGGAAGAATGAGAATTCAACAACTGAGAGGAATAAAAATTGGTAGAAAAGCAAGGAGACAGGAGGTCATTTCAGGTACAAGGGATAGCAGGATGAAAGGGTAGGACATGAGAGAAAGTTGTTTTCAGTTTCCACCAGAACAGATATAAATAAAGCCAAGACAGATCATGATGTGTATTGGTACAGTTTTGGCTACAATAAGAAATTCCTAGATAGTGACATTTTAACATATCATTATTTTATGTAACAAGAATTCAAAAGAAGCAGTTCCAGAATTAGGCAGCTTAATAATGTCAAGATTCCTCCTTTGTGGTTCTTTGTAGATTCCCTCTTTTGTGATTCTCTGGCCTCTCTTTCACAGTTCTGAGCATCCTATTATCAACACGATGTGCAATAGCATGAAAAAAAAGGCAGACCTTTCTCCTTAAGCATCATTCCTTTTTTAATCACATAGAATCATCTTTCCCAAAAGCCTTTGTAGTGGCCTGTGTTTCCAGACAAGTAAAAGAAAAATTAAGCTTAGAGTAAAAGCCTGCATGGAGGTAATTATTTATGGAGGGCAGACTGAGATGAGTAAAAGAAGCAGTGTGTGTGGTTTGGGTGGGGGTGGGAGAGAGAGGGAGTCAATGCAAAGGTGCATTATTAAGCTGGGTCCTCCCACAGGCAACTGTTTCTGGGTTTCGCTGGGGTCCTCTGAAGAACCATGTGGACTGCCCTTCAGGCCTGTCAGTCCAAAACAAAAAAGAAGAGAACATTTGCTACTTGTTCTGTCCCCCATTAGACAAGGGTTTATCCAGAGAAGTGAACTCTGTTGCACTGTCAGTTCTATGAACAAATGTATATGGCTGAGTATGTTTCTAAGATGCTCCACAAGGAGATAGAGAGATGAGCCAAGGCAGATAGCAAGAAATTCACAGGGACTAAGTGCTATAGGTTGCATTTGAATACTTTTTTTATGTTATATATTTTTATTGATTTCAGAGAGGAAGGGAGAGGGAGAGAGAGATAGAAACATCAATGATGAGAGAGAATAATTGATTGGCTGCCTCTCTCATGCCCCGTACTAGAGATCAAGCCTGCAAACTAGGCATGTGCCCTTGACTAGAATCGAACCCAGGACCCTTCAGTCTGCAGGCCAATGTGCTATCCACTGATGTGGGCTGCATTTGGATAGACATCTGCTTGTAGCGATGGGCAGAGCACAAAAGTGGGCTAAGAGGTAAGACATATATGTCTAATACACCTCCCAGCAGACTTTTCCTCAGTCTCCACAATATTATACCATCATTCATTCCAAAACTACAAAGAATGGTAGGGAGCAGTGATAAAAGGGAGCCACAGACTTATATTCCAAAGTGTTCCATCAATAGATAAGGCCTAAAAAATGTACCAGCATTTTAGGCATACTAAAAATCTAGAGGTATTTTTTAAAAGAAAGACTTAAAAGTGTTGAAAGAATTTGCCTGTGCATAGAAGAAAATAGAGATGCAGAGTACTGCTTATTTAAATGTTTTTACGTCTTACTAGAGGCCCAGTGCATGAAATTTATGCACAGGGGTGAGAGGGTTGACCCTCAGCCCAGCTTTCACCCTCTCCAATCTGACACCCCTCAGGGGATGTCCAGGACTGTTGGCTTCCAAACACTCACCTGTCTGCCTGCCTGCCTGCCTGCCTGATTGCCCCTAACTGCTTCTGCCTGCCAGCCTGATCACCCCCTAACCACTCCCCTGCCAACCTGATTAACAACTAATGGCTCATCTGCTAGCCTGATTGCCCCCAACTCCCCACCCCTGCTGGCCCAATCACCTCAACTGCCCTCCCCTGCTGACCCAGTCACCCCAACTGCCCTCCCCTGCCAGCCTGGTCACCCCTAATTGCCCTTCCCTACAGGCCTGGTTGCCCCTAACTACCCTTCCCTGCTGGCCTGGTTTTCTCTCCAACTGCCCTCCCATGCAGACCTGGTCACCCTCACTGCCCTCCCCTGCCAGCCTGGTCACCCCTGCTCTTCCCTACAGGCCTGGTTGCCCCTAACTGCCCTCCCCTGCTGGCCTGGTTTCCCCCCAACTGTCCTTCCCTGCCAGCCTGGTCACCTCTAACTGCCTTCCCCTGCCAGCCATCTTGTGGCCACACAGGGATAGCTATCTTGTGCCCACATGGGGCAGCCATCTTGTGCGAGGACATGATGGTCAATTTGCATATTAACTCTTTATTACATAGAATTACTATATAGATAGTCTTCTTGCACCTTAAACAAAGTTCATGTTTAAATTTGATTAAAAGAAAAAGTTTAAATTGTAAGTGTAAGCTAACAAATATGGTGTAACTTACATAATTCAGACACCTTTGCCTTCAGATGTCATTAGTGGTCCTTAAAATGGCCTTAGAAAGAGCAGAGTAAGGGGATGCTACTATGGTGCCTAACTTGCAGTAGAGAGTCAATAGATGCTTAGAAAGAAATGAGAAGAGAGAAGGAAAGAAGCACTGAGGAAAGAAAGTTGTGGTTACACTGCCACCATCACGACCTCCCTGCTTCAGTGAGGTGGGAAGGTGCCCAAACACTGCAAAACCACCATGGAGCTTTCAGTTTAGGGTCTTCACTATGAGATATGTTTGACATAGTTAAAATAAAGACAAAAAGGGAAGCCTTGGACTGACTTAGTTTTATCTTTCTGTTCTTAAGTCCAGTGCATAAAACTAATAGTATAATGCTAAAGTCTTAAATATCAAGGTTGTACTCGGCACCTAAAGAACTCCTCTGATAAACACTTAATGTCCCAGGCAATGAAACATCAAACATCCTTGTCAGATCTCAATTATTCAGACTTCAAATACTGCTACATAAACTCTTTGGTAAATAGTAGATGAAAAGTGAAAAGGATGAAATTCTCTTCAGTAAAAATAAAGTAGTCAATAAATTTCTGAATTAAATGTGTTGGAGTAACCTATGATATAATGGCATGTTAATTTTATCCTTGTGTTCCCAGTGCTTACCATGATGCCTTGCATATAGGAGGTGCTTTGTAAATTATTAGAGGCCCAGTGCACAAAAATTTGTGCATTCAGGGATGTCTCTCAGCACAGCCTGTGCCCTCTAGCAATCTGGAACTCCTTGGGAGATGTCCATCTGCTGGTTTAGGCCTTCTCCCTGGGCAATCGAGCCTAAGCTGGCAGCCAGACGTCCCTTTGGCAGCCTGGGGGCCCTCAGGGGATATCCACTTGCCAGCAGGGAGCAAGCCTAAGCTAAGCTACAGTCAAACATTCTTAGCTCTGCTGAGGAGGCAGGAGAGATTCCCATCACCACTGCTGTGCTGGCAGCTGGCAGCCTGGCTTGTGGCTGAGCAGAGCTCCCCCTGTGGGAGCACTCTGACCACCAGGGGCAGCTCCTGAATTGAGCGTCTGCCCCCTGGTGGTCAGTGTGTGTCATAGTGACCAGTCATTCCCAGTGATTCTGCTGTTAGGGTCAATTTGCATATTATCCTTTTATTATATAGGATAGAGTCCTGGTGCATGGGTGGGGGCTGGCTGATTTGCCCTGAAGCATGTCCCGGATCAGGCTGGGGTTCCTGCTGGGGTGCCTGGCCAGCCTGGGTGAGGGGCTGATGGCTGTTTGTTGGTTGGCCACAGCCCCTTCAGGAAGTGGGGTCCTGCTGAGGTACTTGGCCAGCCTGAGTGAGGGGCTGATGGCTGTTTGCAGGCTGTCCACAGCCCCTTCAGGGAGTGGGGTCCTGCTGGGGTACCTGGCCAGCCTGGGTGAGGGGCTGATGGCTGTTTGCAGACTGGCCACATCCCCTTCATGGAGGGGGTCCCTGCTGGGGTACCTAGCCATCCTGGGTGAATGACTGATGGCTGTTTACAGTGAGGTTGGCTGGAAACTGGTATCTGGGATTTATTTAACTTCTAAAGTTGAAACTCTGTTGCTTTTACTGGAGCCCAGGTTGGGTTGCCCCTGAAAACGCAGGCTCCCAGCACTTCCTTGAGCCCAAGGCTGGAAGCAGGTATCTGAGGTTTATTTATCTTCTATAATTGAAACTTTGTTGCCTTGAGTGGAGGCCACAGCTAGCCTAGGCAGACAGGAACCTTAGCTTCCTCCATCGCCGGGACAAGCCTCCTGCTTATTCCAGCTCTGTGGCTGCCGGCCGCCATCTTGGCTGGGTTAATTTGCATATAGTTACTCTGGCTGGTGGGTGTGGCTTGGCTTAGGTGTAACAGAGTGAGGGTCAATTTGCATATTACTCTTTTATTAGATTAGATTGTTGACATGAATTTAATTGTATTTAATAGTGGAATTTATTTGGCATGTTTCCCAGTTATTCTAGCTCATATGTAATCTTGTCTTTATTTATCCCCTATACTTATGTGTAGACGCGAAATTTTTCTAAATTTTCCTATTGCAGAACTCAGACATGAGGGAAAGGAGGAAAAAGGAAAAAAAGAGGAAGGATGAAGATTGGAGAACAAAAAATGGATGGCAGAAGAAAAGAGAAAGAAGAATGGGGAAGAACGGGGGAAGGGGGCAAAGGAAATTGAACCTTTGAAAAGGGTTTTTGAGGAAGACTTGAGGTAGGAGAAAATAAACTAAAGGTGGTAAAATTGCTTTCACTTTTACAACTTCTCAATATCTTCAGATTTCCCTGCCCCTTATACTCATATTAAAAATTCCCCCATTGTGAGGTTTTATCTTTTAAAAATTCAAATACAATTGTGTACTTTAAACCTTAATATCTCCACCTCAGAACTTCTTTTGTCATTTTTTTGTCCATTCTTAATACAAAAGTGATATCAAATAAGTAGGATTTGATGCCATTGGAAAACAAGATTTTATCTCCCAAGCCAGACTGACTAGATTAGAATGCCATCTTCAGCACAAGCTAACTATGATTCAGCAATGGGATGCTAAGAACAAATACACTAGGCTTTCAAATATCAAAGCATTGTATATTAAATTGGATTTGAATCTACTCTTTATTTTTAATATTTGTCAATCTTTAATAGAAGAACTGTCCATATTTTGGTACCACAAATGAAGTATGAAGTGAGATCCTTGGATAAATTAAAGATGACAGGAATAAAAATTATTCCAGATTAGTGGAATGAGTGGTAATATGAAATCCAAAATGAATTGAGATTATATCTTCTAAAGAAAAAAAATGTAGGAAGATTGAATTAGTTTTTTTAAATATTATTGGATAATGTAGGTGACTGGTAATTTTCTGTTCCCATTAAAAAAAGAAAAGTAGGAATAAGATTTAGTATTAGTCAAAATAATATAAATTTAAAAGAATCTCTTCCTCAAATGTTAGTAAAACTCTAGACAATATTACTGAATCAAGACTGTCCAGGAGACCTTCGGGTGAATTCTACCACAAACATCCAAGGAAGCAAATTTATTTTTAGGTCTCAGTATTATTTCGTATTCCACAGCCTCTGAAATAGCATGTTACCATGTAGCTTTCTTATCTAGCCATGTTATATAGAAAGTCTGCCTTCCTGTGTAGAGTGAGGAATGTCATATAGGTAAGTTAACCATGATGTTCAGCTAAATCACTGCATCTAGTTTAACAAAGCATAAGTCAGCACAGTGTGAATTTTATAAATCCAACCTCTTCCATTCTCAGGCTAGTTAACCAATTCACAGCCTGAGTTCTCAGGGATGCTGCATCTTGTTATGCTTGTGTATAAGTCCAGTCTCCAGTGACAACTGAGTTACATGTTCCCCTGAATTTCATAACCCAAAATGTTTCAACAGATCTCCCTTGAGTCAATTGTCTTACTTAAATTGCCCACCATAGTCATTATCTTCCTACTGGTACGTACAGATTGTTATTATATGCATTGACTCTTTTCTTCATGTTCTTTTGCTAGTTAGGCTTATTATAAGTTTCATACTTAGAAACCCAAATTTACAGCAGCATGTTTTAGGTAACTCAATGGACAGCAGAGCAATTCACAACTAATGAGGAAGTAGGAAAATCCACTGGAGTGGTTGGTATGCTCATGTCTTCATCTTTGACCCAATTTTCTTGCAGGCCCTCATGTTATTCCATGTGGGCTCTACCACTGATCTCATTTGCTCTGATGGCTACAATGACGACTCAAATCTTTATCTTCAACTTGTACTTACCTCCTGAGTTCCCAATTTAAACATCCAACTGAATATTTCAACTTGTATGTCTTACTTCATCTCAAATACAACTTGTCCAAATTTGAATAATTCATCTACATCCTCTCCATCATGTTTCATTTTCTGTCTAAGTGAATGCCATAGCCCTCTCCCCTAGTTGTTTAATTTGTAAACTTGGTAGTCACCTTGTTTCCCTTATTTTCCCTTTTGCCTACCTATTTTTTAAAAATTAAGTTTTAGCAATTATACTTTATTAATTGCTTTCAAATACATTCTCTTATGCAACATTATTAATGTCATCCTATGTAATAAAAAGCTAATATGCTAATTAGATCAAACAGCCAAACAACCCTCTGGATGTCCTTCCAGACGACCTTCTGGATGAAACTGGGGCTGAGAGGGTCAAGCCCTTTGCATGAATTTCGTGCATCAGGCCTCTAGTTATTAATAATGTGTTATTAATATTATTTTATTACTACATAAAATTATTATTACAAGTCTCTCACCAGGACTCCCTGCTCCTCCTGCCTATGCCCAATCCATTCATGTCCTGACACCATTCCTTTATTCATTCATTCAACAAAAACTTCCTAGGGACATAGTATGTTCCTAGCACAACTCTTGGCTCTGGATTGTCCCTTGCAGTCAGGGTAATCCTACTACATGCAGATTGGATCATGTGATTCTCTTATTTCAATTTCTAGTGTCAGAAAAAAAAAAAATCTCCTGTGTCAGGAGGCCTTGTATAAATCTAAGTTCTCTTATATAACAGTACTAGAGGCCTGGTGCATGAAATTCATGCATGAGAGGGGGGTCCCTTCAGCCCAGCCTGCACCCTCTCCAATCCAGGACCCCTTGGGGGATGTCTGACTGCCAATTTAGGCAGTCGGACATCCCTCTCACAACCCTGGACTGCTGGCTCCTAATTGCTCACCTGCTTGCCTGCCTGATCACCTCTAAATGCCCTCCACTGCTGGCCAGGTCACCCCCAACTGGCCCCCTCCTGCCAGCCTGGTTGCTCCTAACTGACCCCCACCAGCCTGGTCACCCCTTACTGCCCCCCCTGCTGGTACAATTACCCCCGCTGACCCCCCTCTGCCAGCCTGGTTGCCCCTAACAGA
>PVJC01002167.1:0-18650 GCA_004026665.1 Murina feae | reverse complement strand
TCCTTAGCCCAGCCTGCACCCTCTCACATATTGGTAGCCCTCAGGGGCTGTCCTACTAATGGCTTAGGCCTGCTCCCTGATCCCATTGGGGAGCAGGTCTAAGCTGCAGTCTGGCCTCCCTTTGTGGGAGGCAACCAGACTAATCGGAGGAAGCCACCAGCCCCATCACCCTGCTGCTGTAGCCACTGCCAGTCACCGCAGCCACCAAGGTGTTTTCATCAACACAGACTCCGGTCCCTTCACCATGAAGAAAAGACAACTTCCTTTAGGCATTTTCAAGATGTGTCTTTCATTGGATATGACCTTCCTTTCTTTCTTTTCTTTCTTTCTTTCTTTCTTTCTTTCTTTCTTTCTTTCTTTCTTTCTTTCTTTCTTTCTTTCTTTTCCTCACCTGAGGATATGTTTCCATTGATTTTTAAAGAATGTGGAAGAGAAGGGAAAAACAGAGAGAAACATCAAAGTGAGAGGAACACTTTGACTGGTTGCCTCCTGCATATGCCCTAACCTGGGCCCCGGCCAGGGAGGAGCCTGAAACCTAGGTACATGCCCTTGGTCACAATTGAACCCAGACCCTGCAGTCAGCAGGCTGAGGCATTATGCACTGAGCCAAACCGGCTAGGGCAGAATATGACAATTTTTAGCCCTCCAGCAGTGGACCTTCATTTTTTTTCTCCAGGAGTGTGTTGGAAAAACCCTAGATCACCTTTAGGGATTCTTATTATCCAAGTTACTAAGAATATTACCAGTGGCATACAGGGAGCTTAGCCAATGAGTGGTAAGAAAAGGTGTTTCCTCTGTAGTTCACTCAGATCACTGGCTCCACCCCTGTCCATCCAATCTCTCGGGCCCCCCACCTCCCCCACCACCTGCCTGGCTAACAGACATAACCACTTCAGTGGTAGGGCTGAGCCGGACTGGGCATTGCCATCTTGTGGCTATGAGGGTGGCCATTTTGTGGCTATGAACACCACCATCTTGTGGCCATGGGGGCAGCCATCTTTGTCATGGAGTGATGTCTAATTTTCATATTACTCTTTTATTATATAGGATAGCTTACTAGGGCCTCCATATGATGGCTCTGTTCAACTTGTCACTGTCATTTCTTGGCATTCCCTTTTACCTCTACACCACTTTATTTTCTATCAATATTCAGTCATTTGCAATCCTGACACTGCTCCATGCTCCTCCTTATCTCTTGGCATAGGTTCCAGCTTTTCTCTCTGTCTAAAATGCCCACCCAATACTTAAGTTACAATTGTCCTTCAAAGCCCACAGCTAGTGTGTTCTCCTTGGAGAACCTTTCTTTGACCCGTTCCTAATGTCCTATCTGACTAAAGTGCTTCTCTCCGACTTGCTCCTGTACATCCTGTACTCACCTCTGACACAGCTATGCTATTTATAGTCATTCATTTATGTGTGTGCCTGTTCCCCTGGACAATGAGCTCTTTATGGGAACATGATTTGTTTGTTTTAGCCCCTCTTGTGCTTAGCATATGGTGCATGCTTAATAAATATTTGTTCATTGGATTTCTTCACAGTTGGAAAGATGTCTGTAAAAGGAGATTATGCACCTACCTTTACTGTTTAAGAGGAAATAAAGCAGTGGGAGAAATAAGCAAAAGTAGGTGAAGGGAGTAAAGCCTGCTTGCCTTTTTTTAATTAAAAAGGAATTCACAACTTTCTTGTGAAGGTGGTGAAAAGGAGAAGGAGGGTGCACTAAGATAGTAATTTGTGACCTATTTCCACTGAAGTCTGAAGCAACCAGAAAATGCAAGTTATGGGTGTTGTAACAGCCTGAAGGGGAGATGGTATTGATGTTATCATTTCATATATATTGAGAATGGAGGCACATGATTCAGCTCTGAAGCAGAGGCAATAACTTTTCAGAGGTTGTGATAGGTAGAGCTAGGTGCTCCCCAGAACCCGGATTCTAGTTTTCTGCTGTATGAAGTTAGCAGTGCTGAACACAGTGCATCTGTTGCCATTTATTGCCTGATTAGTAATTTGCTTTTTACATTCTGGAGAATGCCATTTCATAGAAACACTGGATTAAGTGAGCAATGAACAAAATTGGGTAATAATATAGTACCCAAATAAGTCAGTAAGGATTCAACCAAACCATAGCCTAAACCTTAGGAAAATTGTTTGTAACAACTCATAGTTATGAGGAAATGGAGAAGGGTAGGAATATACTCAGTGTTTGATGTAATTGTGTTGGTTCGGATAGGAAAACCTTACTAAGTGTGTCAGAAATTTTATCAACCTGAGCTAAAGATAGTTCACCATGTTAAGACTAATCAATAAAATCATGAAATAAGCTCCAAGATATCCTGATCCAATTCTCTCATTATACAGGTAAGGAAACTAAAGCCTAAAGATGGTAAGGAAGTGTTTATTTGAAAATTACTTTCAATGCCCTCCTAAGGGCAAGATTAACACAAATACTCTCCTTACATTTCAAATGCTCTAACCTTTATTTAGGTAGGTAGTGCACTGACAAAGCCTCTCAGGTCAGGAATCACTGTTTTCTCTGCTTATACCACAATGGCTGCATTTCTGAAATGCCATGTTCCTATAATTATCACAACAAAGTTACATATGTTGAAGTTACATACATCAGACTGGAGAGTTAGGCTGAGTGTGTGAAAGTCAGTATGTTAAATACATCTGGTAAATTATTCTTGTCTTTGAGGGAAGTCTTCACCTCTAAATGCTTTAACCTAGCTAGCCTGTTACTTGGAGGAATAGCTGAAAAAAGGAGTGTGTCAGGTAAATATATGGATCTGTGAAGGTCAAAGTGCAATGAAGTCATGGAATCAAATAAAATAAATAAAATAAAATACAGGATAATCAAGTAATACCCTGTTCAGAACTTCTAATAAATAGCTGAAATTTTCAAAGAAAATACATTGGAGTCAGAAATCCATGATGAGGCTATTAAAAATCATCTCAGCCATGCTCCTCTTCTCTTAGGTTATAGTGATACACTTGTAGGCAATTGAGAAATGACTGTAATCTTAATTTTCTTCTGCTCCAAAATATAGCATTGAGAAAAGAATCCAGGCTCATGCTTCTTATGTTGGAAAGCCCAGGACATCAAGTGTCTAGAAGTTAGTGGGGCATATAGAGCTCATTCTGACTGGTAGTGAGTTTTAGGAAGTTACTTGAGCCAGAAAATGCAATTTGGACTTCAAATTCTGCTATCTGTTCAGGTAGTATCCTTTCTGCTGAATCCAGAGAATCCTTGCCAATTTGGACAGTCATGCTCTGTGGGATGGATTTCTGCCAAGGGAAGCTGGATGGTGACCAACTCCTGCTTCACAGAGAATCATCTGCACTCCTGGGAAGTTGTCTCCTGATTATGAACCATGCAAAAGGAAATTTCTCATGGAGGGAAGTAGCCCTGGCAAGAGCTACCAATAGAATGAATAGAAAAGATGGCCGACCAAATTATTTTGATAAGTAGAAGCTAGGTGAACCCTAGAACTAGAAAAACTTTGGGAAGGAGAAAAATGTAGTAACTCATGGAGAAGTGACGTTTACCTTGATATCTTCCCAGCTCTTCCACTATAGCACTTTACTCATTCTTGATACTCTAAATGAAATAATTTACAAAAGTGTATTAAGCATAAACTATACACTGCATTACATACTACAGGTAGATCCAACAAGGTGTAAAAAGAACCTCTGCACCTCGACAGCTTCTTATGGAATAGCAGGATAGAAAAGACAAGAAGGCAAGCAATGCAGAGTGTGAGAAAGACCAAGTGAATTTTACAAAATAAAGATGTTACCATATGATTCCTACAGAGTAAAGGTGTTATTTCAGTGAGAGATTCTACAAGAAGAGATTGTGTTTCAGGAAAAGAACCTTGGGACTTCTGCTAGGATTGAAAGATGGTGTTAAAGAGACAACAGTTACCACTCAATACCTATATTCTTCCTTATTTTGAGTAAAAAAATTTTTTAAACCTAATTGTATTTGTATGGATACAATAAATTACATTTCCTGGCATACCATAGACCTGGTTGTAGCCATGTGATTAGGTTCTAACCATTGAGATATACAAAAGTGTTGTGTAAACAGCCAGTAAAGCTGCTTAAAGTGACATGAATAGCAGGCAGAGGCACCAGTTTTTGTACTTTTAGTTTTTCTTATTTATTTGACCTGAAACTTTACCATGATAGCTAGCCTACAGTAATCATTTTAAACTAGAAGATAATTTTGAATTTAGAAATCACATGCTAGGATGGCCAAGGGGGCACAAAAATAAGAGATCTGCAGTCTTTCAAGGTTAAAAGTCTAGACCAGGGGTTTCCCAAATTGTGGTGTTAACCAGTCATAAAAAAAAAAAAATCCTCCAATAGGGAAGGACAAGACTTTGTATGGTTAAAATACAAATTTAGAAAAATATTCATCCTCATTATCATCATTTCATATGAGTAAAAATATTAACATTAAGAGGATTCATTCTCATAATCATAAGTTGAATAAAATCAGCATTAAGAAAAATTTATATATTGTTCTTTTTTTTTCAATATGGACCAGCAGCAACACTTTCATAGGCTAACAGAAGTCTACACACAAACAGTTTGGAAATTGTTAATCTAGATTTTAGAAGTTTTATTCTAGAGTAGTATTTCCCCAAATGTGACATTTTGGGGTGATTTTGAGTGGTAAATGAGATAATTTGTGTGGTATCTGAGAAAATCTCACATAGATTGGTCAATAAATGACAATGAATCATATAGTGAAAAAGTTGTATCTATTTCTGTTTTCCTTCAGCTCTTCTATCAGAGATGGAGATTCAATTTGGAACTTGTATCAGATCCAACACTAAGAAAATCTCCCATTTAATAAAGAGGAAGTGGATATAAATCAGAGTCTGGCAAATGTGCAGATAGAAATAATTAGTTGTAATTCAATTAACATTATTTAGTTTCTATCATATTTATTTTTATAGTTACCTTTTTTATAGTAATGGTCTTCCATTTAAACTAGTGATTAAAAAACTTCCTTTTAAAATGATTTATAAAAGTGTTTAAAAAGTCAGTCTAGATTAAGTAGCTAATCATAGAGTGGTACTTGAATATTCTAAAACTCATGAAGATGTTACACATATTACTGACTAAATGGAAACTTAACCCTGTGAAGGCTATAGTTACCTGGTAGGTGGCTCTACCCTGGAAACCTAGGAATCTTGCCAAAATGAAACAACTTGGTTCAACCAAAAGGTCTTGTCTTGCCTTTGAGTTCTCTTTGGCATTTCTTTGGCCTTGGCCTTCCTGACTTTCTTGGATGGCCCTAATCTAGTTAACCCTACATTTTGTCTAGTTTTTATGTAATCTATATTGCAGTGAAAACTGTGCCCACTCTAATCCTCCCTTGTCTCATCCTAAGCTGCTACCAGCACTACTGCTTACTTACTTACCTTAACTAGTAGAAGAATTGTATCCTATTCTGAGCACTTACTGCCACCTTTCCTAACAATGCTCATCTCTCTTAGTTAACTCCATGTCCACACCAAAATGTATTGTCAATATGAGACCTAACAAGTACTATCAACCTTCCTCTCAAGATTCAAAAAGTCAGATTTTTCACAAAATCTGAGAAAAACATTTGTTTTCATATTCTATATTCATATTGAACTAATTTAGTTTAGCTGAACTTAGTCATTAGCTGCATCATTTCACAGACTATGCTCCCTAAATACTGTTTTTTATAAAAAATATTTGATTTCATGAAATAAAAGATCATTACAGCTTCCAGAATCACCAAAGAAAAATTTACTTCTAGTAGAAACTAAATATTTACCTTTCTTCTGCTCTATGAACTCTGTAAAAACTTGAAGATTTCAATTTGACTTCCTTTCAACAGTCAATTTTTTTCTCTCTTAAGAGCACAATTCTCTGCTTCCAGAATCTCACATTCATTTGACTAACTCCTAAATAAATTTTGTAAAGGTGTCAGTTTAAAGGAGTTCTTAAAGGTTGTCTAATTAGCCTCCCATGTAATGTTTAAACACCTTCTACCAAAAACTTTACATGGAAATAGTTTTCACCTAAAAATGTGTTATACCACTTGAAAGCCTTATAGCTTTTGTTGTTTTCCCAAAAATAATGAGATTGCCCTGGGATGTCAGCATGCTCAGGCTAAGACCTCTTTCAGTCTATCTGAGAGATGGATGGCCAGAGTGGGTGAGATGTGTTGTCTGTGGTAATATATCTCTTATTGTAGAACTAACTGACCCATGTAGAGATCAATTGATGACTTGGACTCTTTATCACCCCAAACCCACAGAGTCATCTGGACCAAATACTAATAATTGTGGTAGTAAAACAATTACTTGATGGAAGATATATATCCTGAAATGAAAATGAAAAACTTAACATTAACCTAGTACTATTTAAGTTATTGTAAAAATGTAGTTGCATTGTAATAAAATCTACAGTTTTGGGCTATACCTTTGGCTTTCATTAAAAAGAGAGTAGAAGGAGATTAACATTTAATAGATGCTAGTAATTATGCTAGGCACTTTTATTTATATTATCTTATTTAGCCATACCAATTTACAGAGATTCAATTTGGAGTAAGTTTCTCAAGATCATACAGCTAGAAAGTGATTGATTTGTGATTGAAAATTTTAACTGTAAACATAGATACATGGCATTACTGATTTGTCAAAACTTATGGAAATATACAAAATAAAGAACCCTATTATAAACTATGGACTCCAGTTAATAATGTATCAATATTGGTTCATCAATTATAATAAACTAGGAGCCCGGTGCACAAAATTTTGTGCACTCGGGGTGTCCCTCAGCCCGGCCTGTGCCCTCTCATAGTCTGGGACCCCTCAGGGGATGTCCACCTGCTGGCGTGCCTGACCAGCCTGGGTGAGGGGATGATGGCTATTTGTAGACTGGTCAAGCCCCCCAGTGTGGACCCTCACCCCATTGGGTTGTGGCCACCTGGGTGAGGGTTTGAGGGCCATTTTCAGGCTGCTCACAGTCCCTTCAGGTTTTGAGTCCCTACTGAGGTGCCTGGGCAGTCTGGGTGCAGGGTTGAGGGCCATTTTCAGGCTTTCAGGCTTCCCACAGCTCCCATTGACCCAACGTCACAGCAAGCCTGGCTGGAAGCAGGTTCCTGGGGTTTATTTATCTTCTATAATTGAAACTGTTGCTTTAAACTGAGGCCTAGGCAGATAACAAAGCCCCCTGTTGGCTTCAGCTCCATGGCTTCTATAATTGAAAGAATGTTGCCATGAGCAGAGAGAGGCCCAGCTGGCCTAGGCAGACAGTTTACTCCCAGTGCAACGGAAGCCTCCTGCTTACTCTAGCTCCATGACTACTGGCCTCCATCTTGGCGGGGTTAATTTGCATACAGCCACTCTGATTGGCTGGTGAGCATGGCTTAGGTGTCCTGTAGAAATGGTCAATTTCAATATTACTCTTTTATTAGATAAGATGTACCACATTAATTCAAAATGTTAATTATAGGGGGAACTCCGACAGGTAAGAAATATATTGGAACTCTGTATTTTCTGCTCAGTTTTTCTGCAAACATAAAACTGATATAAAAATAAAAAACAAATAAAATATTCACACATATACATTTACTAGTAAATGCTCAATTGCTCTCCTCCCATTCTAAACTCATTCCAAAAAGTTTTCCATGGTCCTACCTGTCCATGGACATTAACCTTGTCAAGGTCATCTGAGACTTCAATATTATCACATACAATTCTCAATCCTCATCTTACCCAGCTTATCAATAGCACTAGACACAACCTCATTGTTGGAACACTTCCTCACTTGGCTTCTACATATCACATTCACCTTTCACTTCTTCCCTAAACTTTCCTTTCAGCCTTTGCCGGTTTCTTCTTTGTTCTTTGAACTCTTAACATTTGAGGCTCCAGAGTTTAGTCCTTTGGGTTCCCTCAATGCTCTACCTCCCTTATTTCCTTAGAAATTTTATTTAATCCAATGACTTTAAAATAAGATAAACATAGTCAATACGATATTAGGATATATATATATATATATATATATATATATATATATATATATATATGGAATTGGCTCACATGATTATAGAGGATGATAAATTCATGTCTGTGGTGTAGACTGGTAGATGAAGACAATGGTTCATATGAAGATGAAGTTCAAAGGTAATCTTCTAGAAAATTCCCTCTTGCTCAGGAAGTTCTTTTTATTCCATTCAGGCCTTCGACTGATTTGAAAGCCCACTCATGTAATGGAGGAAATCTGCTTTACCCAAAGTTCACCACTTTCAATGTTAATCTCATCCAAAAACACCGTCCAAGTTGACAAGTAAAGTTAACCATCACACATCTCAAATATAATTTGGCCAAGTCTGCTCCACCCATTTTCTTTCCCCAACTCAGTTAATGAGAACTCCATTTTTCCATTTGCTTGGGCAAAAAACCAGGGGGTCATTCTTGGTTTGTTCTTTCTCTTATACTCTGCATCCACTTTTTCCTCTCTCACCTCCACTGATATTGCCCTGTCCATGCTATCATCCTCTCCTACCAGAAGTAGAGCAGGAGCCTCTTAACTGTTCTCTGGCTTTTTCACTTCCCCTTCTCCTCAATCTGTATTACTATTTTCCCAGGCTGTATTGTGCATACATAGCATCTGGGGATCCTATCAAAGACAGGTTCTGGTTTAGAAGATGTGTGTTGGGGCCTGGGAGTCTGCACGTTCTAGGTGATTCTGACATTCCTGGTAACAGACAACACTTTGAAAAGCAGAAGTCAGAGCGATACTTTTAAAACAGAAATGAAGTCATGTTTCTTCTATGCTCTTGCCATTTCACTCCGTGTAAAAGCCATCCTCCTTACAGTGGCCAATAATCCCAAGTGATCCAAACTTCCCCCTTACCTCTTTCACTGTCATCGTCTATCACTCTTACCCTTGCTCACTCCATTTCAGCCACACTGGCCTTCTCAGTGCGCCTCAAATACTACAGACAAGATCCTACCTCTGGCTTTTCTACTTGTTCCTCTCTCTGCCTGGAAGCCCCTTCTTCTGCAAGCTTCAATCACCTTTAAGTCCTGGCTCAACTATCACATCATCAGTGAATCCCACTCTAACCACTCTGAAAGCACTTTCTCATTCTCAGAACTTCCTATCTTTCCTGCCCAGGTTTATTTTTCTCCATAGTAACTTATCACCTTTACCCAACTCTTACTCATTAGCTGTAATGTCCATCCACCCCCCCACTCCCATCAAAATATAGGCTACCCGAGGGCAAGGAGTTTTGTCCAAGTACTCACTGCCATATCCCCAGCACTTAACAGCAGCTCCTTGTACATGGCAAATACTCAATAATTATTTATTAATAAATTAATGTATAGATAAATTCCAAAAGTCATGCTTGTTCCAAGATATCAGACTCTCTCTCCAGAAATAAAAAAAAACTCAACAAAGCTTCAGAAAGAACAAATTCAAATGAAAGTCCTTATATAAGCTACACCTAAATTGAGAAATGAATACAATTTTGATTTACAAAGACAAATTCAGAGAATGCTTGTTAAATATGTATAACTAATAATTAGTATAATGCAAAGTAGTATGAGCTTGCTCTTATTAAAATATATACTGCATACAAAAAGAAAAAGGGAGAAATATTAAATGTTAGTAGCAGTGAGTCATGGATAATAAATACTACTATATTTTCAACATTTATTATGGAAGTATAAATAAATTGGTAGTAGAGATTTTAACCTATACAATATAATTATATTTTTGTTCTACAATATCAAAGTTTAAACCATTATAGCTTCATTAACCCAGTTTCTTGTTTCAAACCTTAGAACCTATCTAGTTATTTCAAGCAGAAGGTAAGTTGATGAAAGGGAAAGATCACAGGATTTCTAGAAGCTCACAGTCAGAAAATCAGGCTGAGACTCGGCTCTGAGGCTAATTAGCTTTGAATAAGCCAGATCACTGTCAGTGCCCTAGAGGTGTGATCCCTGGGGCACAAGCAGACAGTGCAGTTTTCACTGCACAGGAGACCTAGGAGGCCACCATAGGACCAGCTCTGTCGCTGCCCTGACTCTCTGCACCCTTCTACCACACTGTACCAGCCCTGCCAGTGACAGGGAGTCCAAGCAGCACCCCTTTCTAGGTCAGATGCCTGTGCCTAGTGGCCATGGAGGCTGGGAGAAGCTTTTAGGACTCTAATATTAGGAAATTTTTAAAACGTAAGAAAAGCATTTAGCAGTATTGAGAAGCCACAGTTTTGACACAGGTCTACTCTGTGGACGGAATCTGACAGACTCAGCCCTCAGACCTCAAACTATTAGGTCTTCAGGCTCAAAGCAGTGGTGTGCATTCAGTGTTTGGAGAGTTGATGCTTTCCATACCACAGTATTTCCACCATACAGGTAGAGTAGATAGAAATAGTCTTAGGAACAAAAATAGAAAAATACTTAGGATATATTTGGAGTACTTATTACATTTGTTTTAATATAATTGATTTAATGGAAAGTTTATGTAATTTAATTTTTTCTAATGGATGTTTAACCACCAACTCACAGGATTTCTGAAAGTTTAAGAATTAGCTGTCATGAGCTGGAACAGCCAACTCCAGCACACAATGGGCTCAAAATAGGTGATGCTTTTTTCTGACCTAGATGGTATCTTTACAGTCTTGAACATCAAAAACACTACAGGTTTTCTTTTTCTAAACTAATTAGATTTTCTCTCACTTCAGTGTAAAAATTCCTAATGTATTCTTTAAGAAGGGGAATGGAATTCCTATTATTTTCTTCAATTTCTTCTTTTTTTGTTTATTAAATGTGTTGGTATATTGGTCAACATAAGTATATAGATTTCAGGTGTGGGTTTCTGTGTTACAAGATCTGTATATTGCACCTTGTGCCCACCATCCACAGTCAAATCTTTTCCTGTCGGCATATGTTATGATTCCCTTCTCCTCCCACCCCCTTCCCTCTGGCAATCACCACACTGCTGTTTGTGTTCTTGTTTCAGTTTTATATCCCACGTAGAAGTGAAATCATACAGTTCTTAGCTTTTTCTGACTTATTTTGCTTAGCATAATGTTCTCAAAGTTCATCCATGTTGTTGCAAATGGCACTATTCCATCCTTTATTATGGCTGAGTAGTATTCCATATGTACCACATCTTTATCCAGTCCTCTATTGCAGGACACTTTGGTTGTTTCTAAGCCTTGGTCATTGTGAATAATGCTGCAATGAACATGGGGCGCATGTATCTTTTCAAATTCATGATTTAGAGTGTTTCAGGTATAAAATCCCCCAGGAGAGGGATTGCTGGGTCATATGGCAGCTCTATTCTTACTTTTTTGAGGCATCACCAGACTACTTTCCCTAGTGGTTGTACCAGTCTACATTCCCACAAGCAGTGGATGAGGGTTCCCTTTTATCCACAACTTCTCCAACACTTGCTATTGCTTATCTTGTTGCTAATGGCCACTCTAACAAGTGTGAGGTGGTATCTCATTATAGTTTTGACTTGCATTTCCCTAATTGCCAGTGAAGCTGACCATCTTTTCATATATCTGTTGGCTGTTCATATGTCTTTTTGAGAGAGGTGTATTTTCAGGTCCTCTGCCCACTTTTTGATTGGGTCGTTTGTTTGGTGTTGAGTTTTTGAGTTCTTTATATATTTTGGAAATCAAACTTTTGTCATAACTACACTTTGCAAATATCATCTCCAATCTGGTTGGCTGCCTCTTTGGGCTTTTTTTGTCAGTTTATTTTGCTGTGCAGAAGCTTTTTGATTTGATATAGTCTCATTCATTTATTTTTGCCTTTACTTCCCTTTGGGGCCAAGTTCATAAAAGTTCTCTATGATCAAGATCCATAAGTTTAGTATCTATATTTTCTTCTATGTAACTTACTGTTTTGAGTTGTATATTTAAGTCTTTGATCCATTTTGAATTAATTTTTGTAGATGGGGACAAACTGTAATCCAGTTTCATTCATTTGCATGTGGCTTTCCAGTTTTCCCAGCATCACTTATTGAAGAGGCTCCATTGTGTTTCTTGCTCCTTTGTCACAAAGTATCTGTCCATGTATCTGCGCTTTTATAGCTTAGCTCTCTGTTCTGTTCCATTGATCTGTGTGTCTGTTTCTCTGCCAATACAATGCCATTTTGATTATCGTGCCTTTGTAATATAATTTAAAGTCAGATAGAATGATACCTCTGGCTTCATTCTTTTTTCTCAGGATTACTTTGGCTATTCAGGGTCTTTTGTGGTTCCCTACAAATAAGATGACTTCTCATTCTATTTCTTTAAAAAATGAAATTGGAACTTTGAGGAAGATTGCACTAAATTTGTATATTGCTTTTGGTAATGTGGCCATTTTAATTACATTGATTCTTCCAATCCATGAGCACAGGATATTTTTCCATTTTGTTGTGTCTTTTTTCAATCTCTTAATAATGCTTTGTAATTTTCAGTATATAGGTCTTTCATGTTCTTTGTTAAATTTGTTTCTAGGTATTTTATTCTCTTGGTTGCAATTACAAAAGGAATTGTTTTTCTCATTTCTTTTTTTGAAATTTTGTTGTTAGTATACAGGAAGGCACTGGACTTTTACACATTGATTTTGTATCCTGCAACTTGACTGTATTTGTTTCTAATAGTTTTTATTGCCACTGGGCATCTGCCTTAATTTTTGAGTGCCTAATCTCAGGCATCATCTTTAATGTTCAGCTTCAGAACATATCACCCTATCACAGCTCTGATGGCCAGGCTCTTCTTGCCAGGTAAGGCCTGCATGGTCAGAAGAATGCATAAACCAGTTAGGTTTAAGCTTTTGGTTAATTACTGAATTTAACCACTTAAAGTGCAACTATTCACATCCAAACTTCTATTGCTGGATGGAGGCCTTTTCTTTCCTTTGTATATGACTAACTTCTGCCCATTTTCTAGGTCCCAGCTCAGACTTCACTCCTTTGAGGAAAATTTCCTGGAGCCTCCAATTTCCTAATGTAGCCAAGGTGAGAGGTCCTTCTGTGTGTTCCCACAAACACACACTCACCTCTACAAATCTCAGGACACTGATCATAATTTTTGGAGACTACTATTTTATTTATCTGTCTCTAAAAGCATTTCAAGGTGGAAGCCTGCATTATTGTCTTTATATTCCCAGTACCCTCTTAGCACAGTACCAGGGATGCAGTAGACACTCAATTCACCCATCCCTTCATTAGTTCATATTTTCCCTTGCTCAACACATGTTGAGAATCTACTAGGTTCCAGATACTGTTTTATGTGTTAGATATAGAACAATTTTTAAAAATCCTGCAATTATAGAGCCAACTTTATAAAGGAGATATAAGTAATATATAGTATGTTAGATAATGATAAGTGTTATGGACAAAAATGTAAAGATGTTATTTGTAAGAATGAATTAGGTGTTGGTGTTGATGGATTTCAAGTAGGGTTGTTGGGGGGTGGGGGGAGGTGGGAATCATTGATAAATTAACAGTTAAACAAAGACCAGAAGGAAGTCAAGAGACTAATGTAAATAGCTAAATACAATTAGGTCCCTCTCTACTTTCAGGGCATAAAATAGAATCTTTTGGGGCTAATGTTTCAGACAAGGTTTGTTGAAATACTAGTAGCCTAACAGCCCCCACTCCCAGACCAGTTGCTATGTCCACATGGTAATCTTTCCTTTCTCTTCCTCCTGCTTCTTCCAAATGCTGGCTCTTCTCATTCCTCTCTGACTCATCTGCTCTTTTACTCTTGGTCATATTTCTGTTTTCTGACTCATTCAATTCTAATCAATGAGAATTGACTTCCCAGGTGGCCAGCATTATACCAGGTGAGAAGAAATACTATTTTTAAAAGCACAAGATACTTGAGGACTTTCTGCCTAAATACAGACAAAAGAGATATAAACAAGTTCCTTCTCTTGACAAACACCTGTGCTAATGTTTCACTATCTATAAGGTGATATATATTTTGCTAACAAAGAAAATGCATAACATGACATACTTTCAATTGGGAAGAAGTTTACTTGTTATCAATGCCTATATTTTCCAATTATTCCCCAAATCCTCATCTTAAAAATGACATTTTCCTAGTATACATGTGGTAACTAGATATGCATTATTCATGTATTCAAGGCACCTACATTTGTGTTTTGGCAAAATACCCACCTCTCTTCCAGATCACACTGTAGCAATTATGCAATGGCTAAAAAACAAAACAAAACACTGGGTCTTTGTTGTTGAGCATCTGAAGCTTCCATAAATGTAAAGTTTATTGTTATTGATTTAAAAGAACATGCAGATTTGTTTTAAATGAATTTTCATTTGTTTATGAGTTTCTGATTTAAAGGAGACAGTGTCTTGCAAGCAGGACTAACTATATGACTCAGATAGAACATTTCCAGCATCCTGGTTTGGTTATAAAGAAAGATAAGGAATTAGCAATTGAACACCTGTTTGGTGCTAGGCATTGCAGCAGGCACTTTCCAATATATTATCTTATTTAACATAGGTTGTCTCATAATCTGCACACACACACTCACATACACAAATGTGGGAGGAAGGCAATATTACTAGCCTCGGGTTAAATAAAAGGAAATTAAGCAACAGAGAGTTTGAATAATTTTTTCAATGAGGCATAGCTTGGGAGTAGCAGAAATAGGATTCTAACTTAGGTATGTCTGACTTTGAGAACCAGGGGTTTGTCACTTTCCATGTTTCTCTAAGTTGAGAACATCGTACTTATGAGTCCAAGTCCATGAGATTGATTAGTTCTTTGAGTCTGCTTTAGGCCATCTCCCCTCCATCTTCCAGCTTCCGGATAGAGCCGTACAGATCCAAAATGTGGGTTTTAAATATAGTAAATGAGAATGTGTGAATCAGGTGACTAGAAACCCATCCTGACCACTGGATAAACAAGGCTAAACACATTCATTAATGATAAGTCATTAGTGCCATCTTTGTTGTGCTCAAAAGCTAACACAACCTGACCTCTGTCTTCCCATAAATCTGTGTCACTCCCTGCCCTTTAAATGGCAGGGCACTATCATTAACCATGTTAGAGAAGGGTATATGCATTCCAGTTGTCTGGATCAGGAGAGGAATTAGCCAGGCATGTTGACTAATCATAGTCTTCCTAGCAGAAGAATAATCAGCCCAAAATTGCTGGCCTTATGTGTCTGCTAATTCACTGCCCACCTCTGACCGGCAGTCACAGTTGTGAATCCTGAACGCTAGTCTCCATCACTCCTGCTTTACTGTAGAGAATGATTTGAGGGTGTTTATGCCGATATCTGGACACACATATGGCCAAGTTTGGAGTGAGAAATTGGTAACATAAACTGAAAGGGTTCTAAGGCTCCTTCAGGAGATACTAAATATAACTGAATCCCAACAAACAGCAAGTCAGTGATCCTCAATCTATGTTGCAGCTTGTGCCCACCAATTTTTGATTAACGTATACATCTTATTTTTACAACTAAATAAACATACTAGTTAGTAACATCTGTCAAATAGACCATTGAGCTAGGTGGATTTTGAACCATTTGGAGGAATAACATATAACTTGGTGCCAAGTAAGAGATAGGTATAGCATTTAGTTAAGCCTGTTGAAGCAGGGGATTTCCCAGGGGTGAGGACGACGAAGCCCCTAGCGCTAGGACGCTTGCATGCACGACTCCGGAGACCAGGTTCTGTGATGCAGATCTAATTTTATTGAGAAAGTACAGCAGTATTTATAGATGGAGGTGGCCAATCATAGAATGCCAGGTCTTCTTAGGGAGCCAATAAGCATAAAGGTCGGGGTACTGTGTACGTGGCTTTAGGAGGGGCTCAGGTGGGCGTTGCCATCTTTCTGGTTTGCCAGAAAGATCTGATTTGCTGGAGTGTGCTCACAGCATTGCATCAACCACTGCACCGAGATAAACCTCCTGTGCTCTACCTACAGCCTGTGGCAAGGAGGGTTTGTTTACTAGAATATCTAGGAACTTTATTTTGCAAATGTATAAGATAATAGGATTAGTGACATAGTGCTAATGCCTGATTAAGGGCTCTTGAAAAGGAACATAAGCAGAGTTTAGAGGTGAATCTAGAACCCACTTAGTTCTGTTTATTTACATTCATTGATTCTGTTAACAAATGTTACTAAGCATTTACTATGTGTAAAAGGGAACCAGTCCCAGATAGAAATACTACTGGCAATAAATAGCCATGGAGCTCAACCAGGGCCTTGAATCAAATATGAAGAGCATCATAATACACCATATTTTCCAGTTCAATGTGTGTTTATAGCTCACCTATTCAGGACCCACTGTAGACATTCTATAGTTGTAATTGCTAATAAGCCTCTGGCAGGTGTGGCTTGCCTTAATGGACTGAAGATGTATCAGGTGCTTTTAGTTATATCTGGAAAAGCACCCTGGTCAATGGCAAATCTCTTTAGGCTTTTATCAGGCCCCTCTCTGCTTCCTCAAAGCAGAGGAGGCTATGGAATGAGATCAATGCTTGTTTTAGGGAGTAATGACACATGCTTCCGAAAATGAATAGAGGGGGTGCCTTCTTTCAATATCATTGAAAATCACTTGCTGGAATTAATTTGATGTGGATCAGTCACAAGGACTGTATTATTGATAGATGACACAAATGAATTCGTAATAGCATCCAAGCCTATTGATTCTATCTTCTCTGAATTTTTAAAGTGTTGTATGACCAGTAGCCTGAAACTTTAGCTCTGGGCAGGACATTTGGGAGTACTAACTGACCAGAAAATGTATGGGCATCTGCTCATCTTACTATTACAGGTGTACTAGTATTGGTTTGCTAAGGCTGCCACAAGAAAGTACCACAAACTGAATGGCTTAAACAACAGAAATGTATTGTTTCATAGTTTCAGAAATGAGACAAAAACCGAAGTGTGAGCAGGGTTGCTTCCTTCTGAAGGGTGTGAGATTCTATACTATGCCTCTCTCCTAAATTCTGGTGATTTTCTGGTGGTCTTTGGTATTCCTTAACTTATAGAAAATGACCCTGATCTGTGCCTTCATCTTTATATGGTGTTCTCCCTGTGTTCAGTCTATGTCCAAATTTCCCCTTTTGATAAGTCACACTACCCTTCTCTAATATGACCTCATCTTAATTAATTACATCCTTAACAACCATGGTGCCCAAGTATGGTACTGGAGGTTATAACATAATATATGAATTGGGAAGGAGGGATGATTCAACTTATAAAAATAGGGAAGAAATAGATAGAATTATATCCTACTTTATGGAATGAATATGATAGGCTGGAGAACAACCCCAGAGGCCACAATCATGAGTGGCCTTCCATAGACCTCACAAAATTTGCAAATCCAACTCAACTGTATAAGCAATACAAAATCAGTCATTTGGTACTTTCCAACTTGCAAATTCTGTCTTGTAGCCATTTTACCCAACATGAGAGATCTGTTTATGAAAATTACTTAGGGAAACACTTAAGTAAATTCATCAAGGTATAGCAATTTAGCTAAGCAATATTTATAGTATAACCTATTTTTCACACTGATTCTTTTGTAATATCACAGACACATTTATGGAAAAGACTTATATATAATAAAATTAAAATAACAACTATAGAAAATAGTTATAAATCATATTGCTCACAGGAAATTTTTATTAAAACAATAGTGGAATAATCATAAAACTTGAGTAAATTTAAAGGCACTAAAATGAAGCTACAAAGTCATACCTGATAACATGTGAGCAGATTTATCTGCTCCAAATGGTAGTTCCCTTAAGCAGGTTGGCTGCAATTGTCAATAGCCTCAAACTACACTAACATTTCTACCTCTGCATTCAAGACAGATATTCTAATTTTAAATAATTTACCTCAGCATTTTAATTTAATAGCTGCTCCCCAAATTTCCACCTTGTAGTGAGACTTGTAGAGTTGTTAGAATAGTCCAGATAGAAAAGATAATAAGAGAAACCAAGATGGCAGCATAGGGAAACACCAGAAATTACTGCCTCGCACAACCATTTCAAAACTACAATGAAAAAAAAAAACGGACACCACCCAGACACACAGGAAGGCTGGCTGAGTGGAAATTCTACAACTAGATAGAGACTGAAACTCAGAGGAGGTGCGGAAGTAAAGTGCAGAGGTACGGAGGCACGCGCAAAGGGACTCATGGAAAGGGCTGGAAGCATTTTGTACCACAGAGAAGCTCCCAAGGGCTCTGAAATCCAGTTCCAGGTGAGTTTCTGGGGACTCAGACTTATACAGGGAGAAGCTGTACTATCTGGCACTGTTTGGCACTGTCTGGCACTGGGAGGATCTTCAGAACAGCTTTCTTTTGGCAGTGCTGAGAGTCATTGCGACCCGGTGCCTTTTAGGGCAGGGCTGAAAATCAGCCATAGCTGGTTGCTCCGACCTGTAGATTCCCAGAAACCCCACCTCACCCCACAGAGGCTTTTGCATGTAAAAGGCTGGGAAACCTCAAGCAGAAGCTAAAAGAGCATCTCCTTAGAGTTCCAAGAGACAGTGAATCAAGTGTTCAAAGTGGGACTACCCAGTCTACAACTCCTTAGATCCATAAGGGACACACTCAGGGGGCAGACTCAGTGGGCACCAAAGCCCCACTGGAGCAAGT
>PVJC01002166.1:35623-82554 GCA_004026665.1 Murina feae | reverse complement strand
GGGGTACAGATTCTCTTTGGGATCCTGATTTTATTTTCTCTGGATACAGCAGGAAGTAAAATTGCTCAATCATATGGCAAATCTATTTTTAATGTTCTAGGCATCTCTGTGCTGTTTTCATCGTGGCTTTAACAGTTTACACTCTCACCAACCATGTGCAAGGGTTCCCTTTTCTCCATGTGCTTTCCTAAGCATATCTCTTGTCTTTTTGATGTACCCATTCTAACAGGTGTGAGAAGATATCTCATTGTGGTTTTTGAAAGGTTCAGAGTGGGCCAGGGCTGCACACCTATGACATGAGGCTATAATGTATGTATCAAAAGAAGCTTCTATTTCAGGCACCTGGGCACAGGTGGGCTGAGTCTGAAAAAGGAATCAGCAGAGACTGAGGGAGAGAAAGGTTCTTATTAATCCTTGCTGGCTGCAAGCTGCTCTGTTGACATAAGGGTCCGGTCCAAACTTGGCTCCTCCCATGCCAGGTGTCTTCTAGTTACCTGAGCTATGCGGTGCTCAAGGCTGCAAGCTTTCTGCTAGATGTCTGCTAAGCACAGTAAGTTTCCTCTGCCTTGTTTTATTCTCTTCAATCCTCTCAGTTTTCATTTGCATTTTTCTGATGATTAGTGTTAAGCATTTTTTTCCCAATGTACCTGTTGGTCATTTATATAAGTCTTCTTTGGAAAAATGTCTGTTTAGTTCTCATTTTTGGGAGGATTGTTTGTTTTTTTGCTATTGAATTGTATGAATTTTTAAAACATTTTGGATATTTATCCCTTATCAGATAGATGGTTTGCAAAGATTTTATCCCATTCCATAAGTTGCCTTTTCATTTTGTTGATAGTTTCTCTTAGTGTGTAGAAACTTTTCACTTGGACACAGTCCCATTATTCATTTTTGCCTTTGCTGCTTGTGATTTTGGTGTTATGTCCAACGCATCATTGTTAAGACCAGTGTGAAGGCGCTTTTCTCCTACGTTTTCTTCTAAACGTTTTGCCCTGGGCGTGTAGCTCAGTTAGATGAGTGTGATCCCAATCAGCAGGTTGCAGGTTTGATCCTGGGTCAGGGCACATAGGAGAATTAGCCAATGAATGCATAGGGAAGTGGAACAACAAATAGATGTTTTTTTTTCTCTCTCTCTAAAATTAATAAATAAGAATGTAAACATTTTATGATTTGGGGTGTTACATTTAAGTCCTTAATCAATTTTGAATTAACTTTTGTTGGTGGTGTACGATAGGCATTCAATTTTACTTTTCTGCGTGTAGTTATTCATTTTCCCCAACACCATTTATTGAAGGGACTATCCTTTCCCCATTGAGTAGTCTTGACTTCCTTGTCAAATATTAGTTGATGTCATATACATGAGTTTATTCCTGGGCTCTTGGTTCTATTCTATTGGTCTGTGTCTGTTTTTATGTCAGGACCATGCCATTTTTATTACTATTGCTTTGTAATATAGTTTGAATCATGATGTGTGAGGCCTCTAGCTTGTTATTCTTTCTCAGGATTACTGTGGCCATTCAAAGTAATCTCGGGGTTACTGTGGTTTCATACTAATTTTAGGATTTTTTTTCTATTTCTGTGAAAAATATCATTACAATTTTGAGAAGGATTGCATTGAACCTCTTCAGATTTGATAACAGTATTTTGTTGTTGCTGCTGTTCTAAAAGAGTCCTTATCATTTAGAAATACTGAAATATTTACAGAAAAGCAATGATATGATACCTGGGTTTTATTTCCAAATAATCAGAAGGAAGGAAAATGGATGGCAGTATATACAAAATGAGATTGACTGTAAGTGGATAATTGTTGAAGCTGGGTGACAGGCATTTGGGCCCCATTATATGTTCCTACTTTTGAATGTTTGAAATTTTCCATATTTATTTACTGCTAAAGAATAAATAAGAAAAGAAGAATTGAAAGAGAAAAATGAAGGCAAAGTCGTTGTCTGAGGTGGGGATCAGGCCCCATGGGTAGACCCTTGCCGGCCTGGCTTGCTTTGGCTGATCTGCTGGCTGCACCAGGTGTCCTCACCCTCGCCTTCCCTCACTGTCCCAGGGCGCTTCCCGGAGGGCGCACTCTCAGTAGCTGGGCCCGTGGAGGGCTGGCCTCACAACTGTTTCCAGAGGAAGAAAGTTGGTGCCTGTGACCAACGGAGGAAGAGTGGACAATCACATGTGGCCACCATTGCTGTGGGACAATGATTCTAAACTATGGGTTCCCCATAACCAGAACACTTCCTTTCTTTAGTTCATTTCATTTAATTAAAAAAAATTTTTTAATTGAGTTCACAGAGAAAGGGAGAGGGAGAGGGAGAGAGAGAGCTATCAATGATGAGAATCATTGATGGGCTGCCTCCTGCATGCCCACCCTTGGAGAATCAAGCCTGCAGTGCTGGCATGTGCTCTGACCAGGAATCAAACCTCGACCTCCTGGTTCATAGGTTGAAACTCAACCCCTGAGCCGCGCCGGCTGGGCACCAGAGCACCTTAGAAAGCACAAAGCTAAGGAGTGTGAGGAGGATGGTAAGAAACTTTCTTGGCGAAGAGCTCACCGCAGGTCAGGTAAGGGAGAGGTGATCCCTGGATCAGAGGTGGGGAAAATCCCGATCAAAGGAGTGAACTGAACTGGAGAGACAGTTCAAGGCCTCGTCAAATGCACTTCTTAATTAAAAAGGAAAACCCCACCAGGGATCTGGGCTTCCTCCTTGGGCAAAAATGACCACCTTGGAAGTAGATGCTGCCCCAAGGACAGGTCGTTTGAGGCTGTTTGAGCAGAGAGAACACATTTCTCACAGAAGCAATGTGCCATACAGTGTTGGGATCCTTGCACGCTGTGGGCGGGTCACGAGCATTCTCGTGTTTTCATATTACACAGTGTTTCACGTAAATGTTAAAGGCTCGCCTTGAAATACCCGTTGCATTTTGAAGTTATTTATTAGATGTTCTTACAAGCTAGTATCTTTTTAAAGTAAGATACTTTGTAAAATGCTTTTTGTACTCGTTCAAAAGAAACTTATCTGGCCACTGGGTAAAGCTGGCAATAAAACTACTGGTGCACAATGTGTTAAGTTCTCCCTCAAGTGTTCACTTAGCCAATTCAAACACTGAGCATTTGCACCTGAAGTGGCTAAGGCAGTTTTAAAGGGTAGCAAGTCAGATAACACCTATGTTACCTGCCTGCCTGGCAGCCCTCAGAAGTGTTAGTGGGATTCAGAGGGAGGGAGTCCTTCTGTCAGGGACCGGCGGCACAGTGAGCATTGACTTGGGCTTGGAGCAGTGGGTACATTTCCAGGCAGGAGCAACCCCTCTGTCCTCCTTCCTCATCTTTGTTGAGAAAAATGCTGAAGTGCGCCTTGGGGCAGTTCCTGAATTAGCCTTGAATCAGGCCCAGTGCATTATGAAGGCACGTGAGGAGCAAGGCCATGTTCACGGAGACAGACATAGTGTGCTCAGGGTGTGCTGAATTGCTAGCCGCGTCTCCAGCTCTTCAGGATCCTCTGCCCCACACTCCAGATCCCAGCTCCCTGACCTGGTTTCTCACTTCCAAGCTTGTCAAAACTGCGGGGTCAGATAGGCTCTTGTATTTGTTTTTATTTCTGATGTTCCAAACAGCCTTCCTCAAGTGATCTTTCCCACTAGGTCCTTAGCTTCTTCCTGAGACCAGCGTCCAGAGTGCAAATATCAGCTCCATTAGGCAGGTCCCTCCTCATTTCAGGAAACACTGAATTAAGTATTTCCACTCAGGAAACTATTTTGTTGGAGCCCATTTCTCCTTCTAGTCCCCAAATGAACCCCAGGGAGAAGCAGATGAAAAGCAGTCTTGTGCATGTAAGAGGAAAGGGCCTCATGTTCCCCAAAATGAAACTTCAATAATTAAAGCAATGAAGGGGATGGATTCCCTTGACTCATTTCTCATTTGCTTCTCAGCCATCAGCTGTCCTGTGTCAGTTACCTATTGCCATGATAACGCTGTATAACAAAACTCCCCCCATTTTAGTCGCTTAAAGCAATAGCTATGTTGTTGCTTGGAAGTCTGCAGGTTGGTGGGTGGTTCTGGTGGTTTGGGCCGGCTAGGCTGAACTTGGCCGGGCTTATTCTGTGGTCAGTGGGCGGCTGAGCTGTGGCTGGTGGATGTAGCACAGTGTCAGGTGTGGCTCTCCTCCGCTGACTGGCCCGTTCTTGTTCTCGCTCCCTCCAGCAGGCTAGTCCAGGCTCCTTTCCATGGCCGAGGCAGGGGTCCTAAGGGAAGAGCAGAAACAGTCAAGACCCCTGGCCTTAAAGCACATCACCACTTCTGCTACATGCTTGGCCAAAGCAAGTCAAGAAGGCAGCTCAAAGGGCGAGAAAATGCACTCCATCTCTTAGTGGGCAGAGTTATGCAAGTCACATAGCCAAGGGTGTGGATGCAAGGAGGCCATTAATTGTGGTCATGGATGCCAGCAATCGATCAGAACTGTCAGCATGGTTTTCCTTTCACTGCAGACTTAGTCCAATTTCATATATTAACTGAACTCATTCAAAGTCTACCTCCAAATTTCTAAACCCTAGGGACCTGGGAAAGCAGTTCCTTATGTGACAAACATTTCTAGGAAATACAGGAGACACAGGGCAAGGACACCCCTCCTGCCTTCCAGATGCTCCCACAGCAGGAGAACGGGCTATGAACAGGGAGAGGTGGGGGCCACTCAGCTCCCATGGGGCTCCTGGGGAAGTGATGCTGATCTTGAAAGGTGAGTTAGAGTTTTCCAGAAAGAAAAGAAGGGTGTTTATTCCAGAGACCTTGAGGATGAACAAATGATTGTGTTTTCAGGAAAGAGCTGCTTGTGGGGAGGGGCAGGCCCCAGATGGCGAAGGACTTTGTCAGCCCTTCAAGTGAGTGTGGATTTTATTGTGAGAAACACAGACGCTGACCTGGCTGGTGTGGCTCAGTTGGCTGAGCGTTGTCCCATGCACCCAGAGGTCACTGGTTCGTTTCCTGGTCAGGGTACATGTTTGAGTTTCAGGCTCGATCTCCAGCAGAGGGTGTGCAGGACGCAACTGATGGATGTTGAGGTTTCTCTCTCATCGATGTTTCTATTTCTCTCTTCCTCTCCCTTCCTCTCTCTCTCAAATCAGTTAAGAAGAAGAACAACAACAACCACAACACAGAAGCCGCTGCAGGGCTTAGGCTGGATACATGCTCCACTCACCTTTGGGAAAGGCCTCCCGAGCAGCAGGGAGGGGAGGGATGCTGGAGACAGGGAGCCAACTTGGGAGGCCACAGCACTTCCGTTCCCAACCTGTCCTTTCCGGGTGAAGCTCCTATGCCCATCCACCTGCTGCTGACATAGGGACCCGGAGCCTCTGAATGCTCTGGGTGCTTGTTCAGAATCCTGCACGCCAATGTGTAGCGGGGGCAGGGTCGGGGAGCTTTGCCCTTCTCTGCTCTTGGCCGACTTCATAAACAGGTTAGCTTTTACACTCCTGGCTCATTCCAGATACTATGCCTCTGGCCCTGGCAGAGAACTTGGCCTCCCTGATCCCGCATAATTTTCACTTTCTGGGAAACACAACCTGTGCGTGATGAGGTGAGGGAGGCACCTACAAATCCCTTCTGTCTCGACCTCCCTTCTCTGGCCTGGCGTTTAGTGCACAGAGGTACGTCCTGGGATAACCACCAGGAGTCCTTTGCTTCCTCTGATGCCTGCCTAGTTCAGCCCTCCTGAACTCTCAGACTCCCAGCCCTTCTCCCACCATGGCCGGCGGCTGCAAAGCCTCATGGGCAGCATGGGCAGGCCAAATAATGGTCCCCAAAGATGTCCAGTCCAGATCCTTGGAACTTATGAATGTGCTGTTACATGGCAAAGGCAGAATTCAGACTGTTGACTTTAAAATAGGGAAATTCACCTGGATTATCCACATGGGCCCAGGGCCATCACCAGGGTCCTTCAGAGGGGAAGAGGGAGGCAGGAGAGGGGGTGAGAGGAAGGTGGAGCTAGAGGAACCATGCCTGATGTTGCTGGCTTTCACGAGGAGAAGGAGGGCCAGGAGCCAGCCAGGAGCCAGCAGTGTGGGTGGCCTCCAGATGCTGGAAAGGGCAAGGAAATGGGTTCTCCCCCGGAGCTTCCAGAAGCAAATGCAGCCCATGGGTTTCAGGCTCGATCTCCAGTAGAGGGTGTGCAGGAGGCAACTGATTGATGTTGATGTTTCTCTCTCATCGATGTTTCTATCTCTCTATCCCTGTCCCTTCCTCTCTTTCTAAAATCAGTTAAGAAGAAAAAGAACAACAACAACCATAACACAGTGCCAGCACCTTAGTGGTAGCCCGGGGAGACCAGCTCGGACTTCTGAACCACAGGACTGTAGAGTAAGATAGTACATTTGTGTCATTTTAAGCCACCACATGAGTGGTGGTTGGTTACCGCAGCCATAGAAAACCAGGACAGGGTGTATGAGTGGACAGTGACTTCCTGGGGACAGGGGCTGTGCTGTCTCCCCATCACCCAGTACAGGCTGTCTGTCATGTACCCAGATGGAGGGGGCGAATGGCCTCTCCGGGCCTCATTTGCTGGGTGACCCTGGGTGAGTCCTCTCATCTTCCAGCCACACAGTTGTCATGTCCCTTAAGTGAGGTAGTCCAGCCTGGTGACCTCCAAGATTTTGGTGACTTTTGGGTTCACTCACAGATACATCCCTTCCCTTCCCTTCCTCTTTGCAGAGCCTTCGCTGGATGACTCTGCCCCTTCACTTGGTCTCACCCATGAAACCTAACACCATCTCAAAGGTCAAGGTCTTTAATTAGTCAGCACCTGAGGCCTTTCTCAACTCTGTGTTCACCACCCTCTCTACAGTCCCCTGGACCTCCTTGTCCCTCATGGGTCCCCTGTTCCTAGGTTTAATTTGGAGGTCATCACAGACATTGCTGCCCAGACCCTCAGCCTCCAGCCCTGGGAAACCACCCTGCCCATCCTTAGCCACGGGACTCCTGCGTCACAGTTTTGCTTAGAGCCAGAGCCTACGACATCCGCTGGCCCATAATGCTGCTCTCATTAGAGCTTTGAGTTTGAACTCTGCTTTTCCTCATAGCAGTGGGCTCTACGCTCATCCTCCTTATTCAGTGACAGTGGACAATCGCCAAGTCGATGGGAAGAAACAATGAAGGCCTGTGTTCTCATCTGCTGTAGGAGCTGTCACAAGCATAGGAACATGCTCACAGTGACATCTGTTTTCCTAATCCTCTGACCTCTGTTTTCAGAGAGCAATGATGTGTCTAAGTTTAGCTTCAACTTAGAGGAAAGTGTTTTTATTTACTAAAGAACTGAACCAGGAGAACGAAGATGGTGGCATAAGGCATACACCTGAATCCGCAGCCTCCCACAAACACATTAAAAAATACAACAATAAAGCTAAACAGCCATACTGCAGAACCAAGGGAGTGGAAGCTTTACAACTAGAAGGCAAGAGAAGGAGTGCATTGAGACTGAGTAGAAGTTCTCGGCACCAAAACAGAGAGGTATGGACATGCGAAAGGATGGCAGCAGCGCGAAAGGGTGGAGGCAGCTGCTGCACCTGGGTCAGCGGCTTGGAAGGGTTTATAAGCTCCGAGGTCACACTGAATGCTTTGTGGGTGGTCTGGCAATGGGGTGGAAGACGACAGTGGTGTCCTAGCAGAGCTGTTTGCAGCGATCACTGAGGCAGAGCTCCGAGACTTGGGGACTCAGGGGGCGCAGATGCCAGGGCGTGGAAAAGCCGCGGAGCTGGCTGAGGGGCAGCCATCGTGGGTTGCTCTGCCCCAGTGACTCTGAGACCCTTCCCCAAGCTGTGTGCCTGTCTGCCTGCAGCCTAAATTAACAGACTGCAGCTGGGACAGAAAACACCACTCTATCAACACAGGGAAGCAGCCAAAATGCAGAGACAAAGAAACAGATCACAAATGACAGAAACGGAGGAAAGTGAACAACTGGATATAGAGTTCAAAACCACAGTTATAAAGCTACTCAAGAATCTTCTACGAACCTCCGAGGAACTAAGTGAGACCTTCAAGGATCTTAATGAGAATACCAAAAAAATGGAAAAGGACCAATCAGAAATTAAGCATACACTGACTGAAATAAAGAATATTATACAGAGATCCAACAGCAGACTAGAGGATCGCAAGAATCAAGTCAAAGATATGAAATACCAGGAAGCAAAAAACAGCCAACCAGAAAAGCAAAAAGAAAAAAGAATCCAAAAATATGAAGATAGTGTAAGGAGCCTCTGGGACAACTTCAAGCGTACCAACATCAGAATTATAAGGGTGCCAGAAGAAGAGAGAGAGCAAGATATTAAAAACCTATTTGAAGAAATAATGACAGAAAACTTCCCCTACCTGGTGAAAGAAATGGACTTATAAGTCCAGGAAGCACAGCAGATCCCAAACAAAAGGAATCCAAAGAGGACCACACCAAGACACATCATAACTAAAATGCCAAGGGCAAAAGACAAAGAGAGAGTCTTAAAAGCAGCAAGAGAAAAACAGTTAATTACCTACAAGGGAGTACCCATATGACTGTCAGCTGATTTCTCAACAGAAACCATGAAGGCCAGAAGGGAGTGGCAAGAAATATTCGAAGTGATGAATAGCAAGAACCTACAACCAAGATTACTCTACCCAGCAAAGCTATCATGTAAAATTGATAGTCAGATAAAGAGCTTCACAGACAAGAAAAAGCTAAAGGAGTTCATCACCACCAAACCAGGATTATTTGAAATGTTGAAGGGCATTCTTTAAGAAGAGGAAGAATAAGAAACAGGTAAAGATAAAAATTATGAACAACAAAGTGACAACCAATACCTATCAACCAGTGAATATAACAATTAGGTCAATAGAAATATCTGATGAACAGAATAAACTGGTGAATAGAATAGAAGTAAGGGCATAGAAAGGGAATAGACTGACAATTCTCAGGGGGAAGAGGGTGTGAGGGGTATGGGAGGAAACCAGACAAAAATCTTACATCTATGGATGAAGACAGTGGTGGGGGTAAGGGCACGGGGTGGGGAGGACCAGGTGGAGGGGAGCCATAGGGTTTTTTTTTTTTAAAAAGGAACATCTGTAATAATCTGAACAATAAAGATTTATTTAAAAAAAAAAGAACTGAACCAAATTTCACCATGCTATCTCCAGGTGATGGGAAGGTTGGCCATTCTCACGTGGTTAAATTTTCTTTAGGTTACAGATGTTCTGTCTTAGAGCAGGAGTTCTCTACTCTGTCTACCCATCAGGCTCACTCAGGGGGTGTTTAAAAATCCAGGTCCAGCTGCACCCCAGAGCCACTGAGTCAGTGAGTTCAAGTTATTTGGTTTAGAAGGTGACTCCACTTTTCCTGTGGATGCTGAAGGGTAGCCAGGGCTGAGAACCTCTTCTTTAGACAACAGCAGTGACCACTGTGCTCCCCCGATGTTTACAAGTCAAGCTTACCTAGCAATGGCTGCCAAGAGTGACAACACCCCCATTGTTGTAGATGATGCTTAGTCCTAACCCTGAATCCCCTCTTAGTGTGAAAGGCTCTTTCTGATAGTTCTGGGATGTCAGCCATGGGCCTCTGGCCAGCTCAGCATCCAGAATCCTCCAGAAGTATTTGGATGAGACTCTGACAGACTCCTAAGAGCCCAAAGGGACAAACTCAGCCCTGCTCTGCTCTCTCAAGCGCTGGTCCCGGAGAGCTGCTCTCTTCAAGCAGTTGCCTCTCTGACTCATCTCCCCTCTTCCTTCCTGACTCCCTCATGCTTCACCAACAGCTTTTCAGCCCTGGTGTGTCTGTGAGGTGTCACCGTCGCCTGCCTCTTCCCTGTGGACCAAACCTTTGGAGCACACCTTTGGCCCAGCCCCTCACACTGCTCTCAAACTCACTGGGTGCTCCTCACCCCCTCAGCAAGGGAGATTGGCACCTGCAGGAGTAATGCTGGGGGGCAGCTGGGCAGCTGGTCGGGACCAGGACCAAGGCTTATGGAGGCCCCATGGTTGCATCTGGACCAGCATCAGCCACACAGGGCAGGTTCTTGGGAGCAAGGGCTTCTGGGTCATGCCTGGAACATGGGGACATACTGGGATCAGTTCAGCCGATAGATGCAACTCATCTGAAGTGACTTATTAATGGCTGTGAGGTCTCCATCAGGGACTTTGGCCTCAGCCGGTGAAGGGCAGCCTCAGCAGTGTATCCTCCTCTGAAAGCCAGTCTGAGCCAGTTCCCTCCTGCATTCCTCATCCCTTTTGGACGCACAGAGCCACATCTCCTTCCTGAGTAATTGCTGTGGCTGATGGTTCACAACCTGAAGGAAGAACTGTCCCATTTGAAAGAAAAGAGAAACATCTCTCCTACAAAAGAGCTGCTAACAGCCAGCTGCTAACTAGGTGCCACTTGAAATTCATAGGCTCGGGTTCCTATGGCAACCCCAGGAAATTATCCCAGTGCACCCCTGATACAAATTGCTCTGGCAAGGGGTTTTGAAAGAATACAATATTTTTATTTTCTTATTTTTTTTTAATATTTAAAAAATTTGATTTCAGAGAGAAACGTCATGTGAGAGTGACACATTGATCAGTTGCCTCTCACAGCACCCCAACTGGGGATTGAACCTGCAACCTAGGCATGTGCCATGACCGGGAACTGAATCCACCACCTTTTGGTGTTCAGAATAACACTCCAACTGACTGAGCCACACCAGCCAGGGCTAGAATTAAGTATTTTTAAAACATGTTTAAATAAAGTTTTAGGCAAATATCAAGGGGTTCCTCATCTTTGGTAATGTGATGAGAGAGCCACTGGCTGGTTCAGTCCATGACCACAAGGACTCTGATGTGACTGCCAATGGCTGGCAGCAGGAGGACAGTGGTACAAAGGCAGTAAGAGGGCATCCTAGGGTAAAGGGGGCATCCTAGGCTTAGAGTCATAAAAATCCTCGGCAGACTTTCACACACAATGCTGTTGGGAGATGTCACCAGAACCCACAGAAGCCGTAGATGCATGATATCAATGTTGGCGTGTGCCCTCCGCCAGCCCAGGTTACACAGTGAACCCACGTCGGCAGGTAGCCCCTCTGACCTGCCACCTCAGTGCCTTCTGGTGAGAGAAGCCCTCCATCTCTCCTCTTTCTTGGGCCCTGCAGGAGATGAGTACGAGTCTCCCCAAGACCCCTTCTTTGACGACAGGCCATCTGGCCTACTGGAGTGGATTTTCCAGGTATACACTGCTCTTTGGAAAATTGAGCTGGGATTTTCGAACTGAGAAAGGAAACTACAAAATAAGCCAGAAAGAAAGGAAGTGCTCAAAAAATGGTGGGGACATGTCCAGGGATCATAGGAGCCAACTCGAAAGAGCTCTCAGCAGCCAAAGGGGGGGAACATGAGCAACAAAATAAACGACAATAACAGTGAATCATGACCCGTAGAGTAAAGTGAATATTTTACTATGAAAGAAGCCAGATCCCCAAAGCTACATATTGTATGAATCCACTTACAGGACATTCTGAAGAAGGCAAAACTAAAGAGATGGAAAGCAGATCAGTGGCTGTCAGAAGCAGGGGTGCGGGGAGGGGTTGATCACGAAGGGACAGAAGGAATTTTGGGGGCCATGTGACTATTCTGTTTCATGGCTGTGGTGGTAGATACATTTGTCAAACCCTTAGAATTGCAGACTCTGAGGAGTGAATTATACCATATGTAAATTAAAAAAAAATTAAGCAGGATATGTATTCCCCAAATAGAATACAACTTTTTGCAAATGAACCCAATACAGATGAATAACATCACACTGAAGGGGGTGGGGAAGAAAAAAATTAACCTAAGTATCTCAGAAAAATTGGGATTTTTCACTTGTCAGGCTAAAGGCAAAAGGAATGTACACCAATACTGTACTCCTGGTAAACTTGCTACTCACAGGGGCACAGGTTAGCAGTTCTGAAACGACTTTATGTGCATACAGTATGAGGGCTGAACCAACAAGTAAATATATTCATTCCTGGCCTTGGGCAGAGAAAATACAAGAAGAGCCTCGAGCATCCTGAGGTTCCAGAAAGTAAAGAAGTGCTCAAAACAGGGGGGAATAGCCCTAGCCAGTTTGGCTCAGTGGATAGAGTGTTAGCCTGTGGACCAAAGGGTTCGATTCTGGCCAAGGGCACCTATCACCGGGCCCTGGTTAGGTCAGGGCTCACGCAGGAGACAACCAATCCATGTGTTTCTCTCACATCAATGTTTCTCTCTGTCTTTCCCTCTCTCTAAAAATTAATGGGAAAAAATTTCCTTCTTTTTTTTTTTGTTAATCCTGGGGTGAGGATTAACAACAAAAATACAAAAACAAAAGCAAACTAACAAACAAAAACAAGAGGTGGGAGCATGTTAAAAGAGCATGGGCACCAGCCTGAAAGTGCTCCAATGGCCAAAGCTGGAACAGTTTGTGTAACCAAATAAATAATAAGCCCCAGCTGATTTGGCTCGGTAGCTAGAGCGTCGGCCTGCAGACTGAAGGGTCTCCAGTTCGATTCCAGTCAAGGGCACAGGCTTGGGTTGTGGGCTGGGTCCCCAGTGGAGGGGTGTGCAGGAGGCAGCCAATCAATGATTCTCATCATCGATGTTTTTCTCTCTCTCTCCCCCTCTCACTTCCTCTCTGAAATCAATAAAAATGTATTTAAAAAATAAATAAGCCCTAACCGGTTTGGCTCAGTGGATAGAGCGTCGCCCTGCGGACTCAAGGGTCCCAGGTTCGATTCCGGTCAAGGGCATGTACCTTGGTTGCAGGCACATTCCCAGTAGGGGGTGTGCAGGAGGCAGCTGATCGATGTTCCTCTCTCATCGATGTTTCTAACTCTCTATCCGTCTCCCTTCCTCTCTGTAAAAATCAATTAAAATATATTAAAAAAATAAATAAATAAACAATACTAGCATTGGATTATAACCCACAGAATAAAATAAGTATATATAAGTTCATACTCATATAAACAAACAAATGGATAAGTAACTTTTTTGTACAGAGAATTTAAATTAATATATGAGGGACTTGCATAAAATTGATTAATTAATGAATGAGGGGAACAAAAAATCACCATTAGACAAACATCACAGTAAATGTTATTGCTGACACCATCCACTAACGGATGTTAAAATTAATGGGCAACATTTGAGATAAAGCAGGATATTTTTCTTTTTGTATTTAAAATTTTTTATTTATTGGTTTATTTTAGAGAGAGACAGAGAGAGAGAGACAGAGAGAGGTTTATCTGTTGCTCCACTTATATATGCATTGATTGTATGTGCTCTGACTGAGGACTGGACTTGCAAACTTGGCATCTCAGGACGATGCACTAACCAGCGGAGCAGCCCAGCCAGGGTGAAACAGGATATTTTCTATCGCTCCCCCAAGATATCTATTAACTACAAAAGGAGAAGTACTAGCTCTATAGTGGAGATATCCAGCAGACACCATCTGGACCACATGATCAAGTTCAACATCATTATAAGACGTTACAGCATAACATCCCCCAACCTGATGCGCTGAGGGCTCATTTCCTTTGTGCTGTTCTTGGCAAAAATGCATCGCCCCAAATGCCGACATTCAACATAATAACTGACCAGTGCTCTCCAAAAGTGTCAAAATCATGGAAGTTAGTTCTGGCCAAGTAGCTCAATTGGCAAGAGCGTCATCCCCATATGCCAAAGTTGTGGGTTTGATCTCCAGTCAGGGCATATACAAGAAGCATCCAATGAATATATATATATATATATATATATATATATATATATATATATATATATATATATTGGAGAGAGAGAGCACACACAATTTATTCATTCATCCATTAGTGGACAATTAAGTTGTTTCCTTACCTTGGCTATTATAAATTATGCTGCAGTGAACATGGGAATACAGTTATCTCTTCGATTCCTGATTTCACTTACTTTAAATATATATACCCATAAATGGGATTGCTAGAAAATAGGGGTAGTTGTATTTTTAATTTTTTTAGGAATCTCCATAATGTTTTCCACAATAATAGTGGCTGCAGTTTTCCGCCAACAGTGCACAAGGTCTTTTCTCCACATCATCACCAACAACTGTTAATTTCTTGTCTTTTCAATAATAACCATTCTAAAGTGTGTGAGGTGATAATTTACTCATGTGGCTGTGATTTTCATTTCCCTGATGACTATTGATGTGGAGCGCCTTTCCGTGTAACTGCTGGCCATCTGTATGTCTTCTCTGGAAAAATGTCCATTCAGGTCCTCTGTCCATTTTTAATTGGACTGTTGTTGCAATGTTGTTCCTTTTTTCTTTTTTCTTTTTTTGCTACTGAGTTGTATGAGTTCCTCATATATTTCGGATATTAACCCCTTATCAGATATATGGTCTGCAAATATTTCGTCCCCTTCTGGAGGATGCCTTTTCATTTTGTTGACAGTCCCTTTTGTTGTGCAGAAGCTTTTTAGTTTGATGTAGTCCTACTATTGATTTTTGCTTTTATTGCTTGTGATGTTGGTGTCCTACCCCCAAAATAAGTGCCAAGACCAATGGCAAGGACTGTTTGATATCTTCGAAGCATTTTATGGTTTCAGATTTCACATTCAAGTCACAATCCATTTCTAATTATTTTTTTGTGAGTGATGTAAGACAAGGGTCCATCTCTATTCTTCTGCACGTGATTATTCAATTTCCCCCAAACTGTTTTTGAAGTGACTGTCCTTTCCCAAGGAGTATTCTTCATTCCTTATCAAATATCAGTTATTAATTAAGATATCAAATATTGTCCTGTCCTTGTTTCACAGCTTACTCTTCTTGAGTTATGAACGCTACCCCTTATTTTCCACTGAGGGTTTTAGGAACACATAGTATATGTATTTTACTTCTTTCATAATGTTATCTGCATGCCCACCAGCATGAGTGAGTTCATTTGTTCGCTCTCTTTCCTGGCCCGGGACTGGCGCATGTGGTGTCCTTTTGTCTGAGAGCTCTGTTTGCAGGGACGTTTTCCTCTTCACCGGTGGGTGGCTTCCTGGTGGCACAATCATTACATCTGATCTTTGGTTAGTGGCCCAGGGGTCCTGCCTCGTCAGAGACTACGTTCTGCTACTGGGTGTGAGTGAGTTTCCAGTCATGCAAATGCCCCGTGTCGTTTCCCTGGGGTTAGAACCAGAACCAGGTGTATTTCTGGTTCTAACTCTAAGCAAGTTATGTTCATCCCTATTCTTGCGCACAGAGCATGGGCTCCAGCCCTGGTTTCACGGCCAGGGCTCCCGGTGTAACCTGGCACCGCCCTGAAGGGGCTGCACAGAGCTCTTATTCTCAAGCAGGGCAGGAGCCTTCCCCCAGCTCACAGCTGACCTCAGCTCTCCGTGACAGGTTTCCATTCTGTTTGGGGGCTTTTATTTTTCATTGATTTCTGTTTGTAGTGGAAGGGAGTGGTTCCAGTCTGAGCTCACTCGGCCATCTTCACTTAGCAGGTCTGAGTTACTTTTCTGATGAACAACACATCTGCTTTCTAAAACAAACATATGTATACAAGAGTGGGCTGCGCAGGCACGTGCTGTATCACAGTGAGTAAACACACAGGTTCTGGAGTCAGACAGATCTGGGTTTGCATCCTGGCCTTGCCACTTGCTGGTTGTACAACCTCGGAAAAATTATATAACCTCCATGTTCCACTTTCCTCCTCCCACAAGGGGCATGTCGCCTGGGCCAGCATCGTGAGCAAATGAGATAGATGCGTAGGGAGCCCCAGCAGTGTCTGACACATAGAGATCCTCCCTCCTCCACTTCCCAGGTCTACACGGATGAAAACAGTCGTCAGAACCAGGCGGAAGAGAGCACGCCGGCATTTTTATTACTGGTGGAGTCACTGGAGAACAACGGGAATATTAGGTAACGGATACCTTTCCAAAAAGTGATGCCTCACATCATCATTAATTCCACTTTCAACAAATTGTGTCATAATATCCAGGTCTACAGACAATAAGTCCTCACTTATCATCAGTAGGTTCTGTGGCTTTAATGGAAACAACATATAATGTAACCAAACTTACCATAGGCTAATTTATATAAACAAGAGTTAAATTCCTACAGCATCTCGTCAGTGTTACAACGAAATGACCTTATTGGAGCACCTGCTGTAATTTGTTACCACATGCATTGTCGCTGCTTCCCTAATAATTCATTGAATAAGAAAAAAAAAGTCAAAATATGTTGGTAGCTTTTGGAAATTTTGTAAAATGAGTTTGCTGTTTGCTTGTATGGATTTTATCTCCTGGCTGTGGGCGCTGTGAATGGTAGGGACCAGGTAAGACTGGAGGACAGCATGTCTAGGTGGGACTTACACAAGATGTTAAGTGTTATGTGACTTTGTGAATTTCTTCCTCCCTCGCACCTCCCCTACCCCCTCTAGGGCTGGACCACAGGCCAGAAACAAACTTTTATTGCAAAACAGGGACCTTCAAGTCACCAGGCCAGCAGATCTGGTCTCTTCCCTGACACTGAGAGTTGGAATATGGCCCCTACTTGGCCTCTAGCTCCTACCCCCATTTCTGTTGGGACTTTGAGTAGGACAATGGGTCAGTGTGTGTTGAGGGGTCAGGAGAGGCTTTCAACATGGTTATATAACCTGGTCCGAGGGTCCCCATGTGTTCCAGCTTACTTGGTTCCTGGCTCTGTGTGCATAACTGCACAATGGGGGTGTATCTGTATTTGGGAGAATTTGGGGATCAGGGTGCTTGGAAAGGGTCCTCAAAGGCTGAAGGTGTGAAGGCCAGGGTGTGACTGTCTTAGCAGGAATATATCTGGGAGTGGAGACTAGGCCACGTGCGAACTGGCTGTGTGGCTCAGTGGTTGGGAGGGTGTGGCTGGTGAGTCACGTGCCTGCATAATGGTGTGCCCCTCAAGGGCTGAGGGCAGACTCTCTGTGAGGTGAACTGGCCCAGGAAGGTGCATGCCCCCTGCCCAGGCTCCTAGAGACGGTGGTGCTGGTAAGTGTAGTGAATGAAGAGGGTGTGTGGGCCGAGAATACGGTGGCAGTTCTGGTGGCAGCTGAACTCCCATGCATGGGTTATGAGTCCAGGGGACTTATGTTGTATGCAAGTTGGTGGGTTATCTGGGCATGTGGTTATGATTCCAGAAAGACCAAGTTTATGTCAATAGAAAGCTTGTGTGGCTGAGTTGCCTTGTGGTTGTGTATGGGCGTGTGGTTCAGTGAGTGTGGCCCTGTGGATGAGTATCTGTGTGACTAACTCTCAACAACAACGACATGGGTGTGAATGTGGTTTCCTGTGGTGTAGACTTATGGCTCTAGACACAGCCATGTCCAGGCCCAAGGTTGAGGCTGCTATCTCCCAATACCCTCTCCTTCATTTGTTTCACATAATTGGGTGGATGGAGGTCAGCGGGGCTGAACTTGCAGCTGGAAGGTTGGGAGGATGTTGAAAAGGCCACTGACAGCTGGCTGGAGACTCATAGCACCCCCTGGGCACTGCTCTTCAGGGAGAAGTTGTGAATTTCTTTTCTTAACGCAGATAATTAACTTGTAATATTTTATAAAGTAAGACCCAGGCTCAAATTTTGTCCACTACTTGGCGCCTGTATTAGCCACACACTTAAACATGTACCCATGCTCATAATTTAGATTTCCATCAGCCAGAACACAACCAGAATATTCTTTTTAAATAAATAGAAATCATCTCCTCTTTTCTTTTTTACTATATGCCCGCGCGTGCACATGATTAAAACCACAAAACTTTGTTTTTGTGGTCCCCCCCGGGCCCCAGTGATCTGGACCCAGGGTCTCTTTATTCTGTTTAATTGTGGTAAAAGCTACAAACATACAATTTTCCATTTTTCATTATTTTTAAGTGTATAGTTCAGAGGCATTACGTACGTTCATATTATTGTTCATCCATCGCCAATATCCGTCTCCAGAAAACTTTAACTAAACTGTGGGCTTGGAAGCTATCGATCTTGTAAAGGATCTCTCATTCAATAGTAACAGCTAAAGAAAGAACTGTATCCTGGGCAACATCTGCTGCTCTCAGCTGCTGTGTTTCAGAAGTAATAAAGTGTCCCCTTTTGAGAAATCTCTTCCTATTTTGTCATTCCTTGCAAATCCCTAGTAGTGTTGCTTTACGAAAACAAAATTTAAAACGGAAAAAAGTACTTTGTCCTGTGTTGGTATAGAACAACCGAAGTTTATAACAAGGTAAGTATGCGATAGCCCTCCAAGCTCATTAAAACTACATACTTCCTGCTGTGTTCTATCTCTTGGCCAGGTGTGTAATGAGGATGGATGGGGTGTGATCTTAAGAGCTCCCTTACCAGAGAATATTCTGGCCAAATTCTGTTCGTTACATTTTAATGCTATTTTATATGTTCCTTAGCATCGTGCTTCTTAGCTGTCTATGTAACATCAAATGTAGGTCACCTTCCTTCCCCAAATGCTTTGACCATTGTTAGATCAGTAAGGAAGTTATAATTATTCTGAGATGTCTGCATTTTATTGCTGACTGCATAGATCTCTTCCTGGTGTTAAGTGTGAGTATTGAGGCCCTGAAACAAATCAAACCATGTTGGTGGGAGTTCTCGTTCTGCCTTCTATACTTTCTAAAAACTTGGTAATGCTGCACAGCCATGCCTGGCCGTGACAGCGTGGCGCCCAGAGCTCCGTTCTCCTTGGGGCTTAAGAATAGTGTGAAGTGGGAATGCATTGCCAGGATCCGGAGAAAGGGCATTTGCAAAATGTCTGGCATGAATGGGCATCCCCCTCCGGGTGGTCACCAGGCAAAGGGCTGACTTCAGAGGGAGGGATGAGAGAGACCCCTGGCACGTTTAGGGCAGGCTGGCCTGGAGCTGCCTAGCTCCGTGGTGCTCCCTTAAGTCCTCACAGTATTTCCCCTCCCTTTTTTAAAATATTTATTTATTGATTTCAGAGAGGAAGGGAGAAGGAGAGAGAGATAGAAACATCAATGATGAGAGAGAACCATTGATTGGCTGCCTTCTGCACAACCCCCCACCCCCGGGGATCAAGCCCACAACCCAGGCATGTGCCCTTGGCCGGAATTGAACCTGGGACCCTTCAGTCTGCAGGCTGATGCCCCAGCCACTGAGCCAAGCCACCTAGAGCTCACAGTACTTTTTTTAAGTTCTTCGTTTATTAATCTTCTCATGAAAAACTTGCACACTCACTATGGATAAAAGCACTGAAGATCTTCACTCCTTTTTGCAACACCAACATTGGCCTTTGCAGTCCGCCTGCCTTTCTTCATCCTGCTCTTGCATTCCTTTTGTGGTTTTCTTGAGGCCTTCTCAGAAGGCCATGTCCTGCAGGTCTACGTTTAAGTTCATTTTTCCTTGCAAAAACCAAGGAATCATAAATCATGCTGAAGCCAGCAGTCTTGCCACCACCAAAATGGGTACTGAACCCAAACACAAAGATGACATCTGCTGTGATCGCGTACCTTTTGGCTGGTTTCCTCCAAATTTCTGCCTTGGGTACTGTTGCCATTCCATGGTGAAGGCCGCCAACGACCATTTGCTTCCGCTGGAGGAGTCTGTGGGTCACGAGCTTCTTGGTCCAGGGCGTTCCCGTGGCGCTCATGATGGTGGCCATACCTCAAGCAGCCAGGGAGGAAGTACTCCTTCCTCTTCCCCAGAATAAACCCCGCACGTAAGCCCCACATTTCACAAATGTTTTAGTCTGGGCCTAGAGACCCCCAAGTCCAAGGCCTTTGACACAACCTGTTGGAGATTCCTTTCTTTTCTGCTCTGCACCCTGCTCCCCTTGCCTCAAGGTGACAAGCAAACAGCAGGAGCTTGAAAAGGAGCCATACAGCTACAGAGAGCAGGAAGGGGGGGGCTTTGGGTTAATACTGTGAAGCATTGTCCCTGTGGTGATGGGAAGAGAGTGGATTCTCTCCAACAGGGTGCAGTCACCCTTGGAAAGCTGATCTGTAGAACAGTGGTCCCTTTCCAGGCTCAGGGTAGTCTCCTTTAAAAAAAAAAATGCAGTAAGAGGATTTGCTATTGAAAAACTTAAGATCTAGCCCTAACCGGTTTGGCTCAGTGGATAGAGCATCGGCCCCGGACTGAAGGGTCCCAGGTTCGATTCCGGTCAAGGGCATGTACCTTGGTTGCGGGCACATCCCCAGTAGGGGGTGTGCAGGAGGCAGCTGATTGATACTTCTCTCTCTCATTGATGTTTCTAACTCTCTATCCCTCTCCCTTCCTCCCTGTAAAAAAATCAATAAAATATGTTAAAAAAAAAAAAGAAAGAAAAACTTAAGATCTTATGAGAAATATATTGTTAGAGCCAGACCACAATCTCGGCTGCACGTTAGAATCGCCTGGGAGAACTTCTAAAGCGCCAAGCGCAAGACACCAGGGCCCCCCTCTAGTGACTCTGATTTAATTGGCCTGGAGGGGACCACAAGCAGAGCTAGTTTTCAAAACTTCCTAAGTATTCAGGGCAGGGCCGGAAGCCTCCAGCATATAAACAGGATCGACTCACCCATTAGGCTCAGCACAGAGCCTGCACCCACGGTTCTTTCAGGGGCCCCCAAAAATGTGTAACTTATTTTAAAAGTAGGGGGGAAATGCATCCTAGGTGGAAGAGCATGTTTTGCTATGTATTTACTACATAAATATATATTTATGCTGATGTATTTGTAAAATGTAATTTTTAATGTATTTGTATAGAGGAAGGAACCCACCACACAGAAGCGCCCGGGGGCCCACAACAGTCACCATGCAGTAAGAGAGGGACCAGTGTAAGAGGTGCCTCTGGGTGTCCCCACTATCATTACTCTGTGCACTTTAGGGGAGCACATTGAAGTACCTCAGCGACGTCGACACCTGCCTTGGCAATCACGATGCCCATGTTTACTTCCCTTTATCATGCCTGTTCACGTCAGGTGTTTTGGAGTGGTCTCTAGTCAGTTTCAGTGAGCTGCCTGGAGGTTTTGCTGTGCTGCCTATGATGGCCTGCAAGGCGTTTTGAGTGTTTGGTCTTCTAGTTAAAGAGCCAGTGCCACCTTTGATTTGGAGCTGCCGATCCGGTTCCTGTGGTTTCCTGAGGCAGCGTGGCTTGAAGGCCTCGCAGGAAAGCAGCGTTGGCCCTGAGCGAGAGGCCCCGCCAACGTGGGGCTCTCTGCCTGGCCATGTGGGCCTCCGACGCTCACCTCGGCTCCTGCCCGGCCCCTCCTGAGGGCAGAGATTCCTAAGGCTAAGTTACATAAACCTTTGCTTTCTTTCCTAACCCATATCCATTTTCCCCCATGTTGGCATAGACTCTGGAATTGTCATGGTGAGGGCAAGGTCTATGGACAATAATTGCCGTGTCCTTGGATTTCGCCGAGGGCACTGGGGCTGGGAGGGACTGACATGAGGGGAGGGAACATGGGAAGCATCCACCCCTGATGCCTTTCGATTTGCCATCCTGTGCTTCCCCAGCAAAGCTCTGGCTCCCACAGATGCCAGAGCAGTGGAGACTGCTCCCTACCTATTCATAAAGGATTGGGTCTCAGACAAGTTGCGTGCCTTTTCTGAGCCTCAACTCCCTTATCTGTAAGATGGTGTTAAGAGCATACAGCTCCCAGGTTGCTTTGAAAATTAAAGCATTGAATGTGGTTCAGTTGATTGGAGCTTACTGCGGTTCGGTTCCTGGTCAGGGCACATGCCTAGGTTGTGGGTTCGACTCCCGGTCGAGGTGCTTACGTGTGGCAGCTGATCAATGTTTCTCTGTCTCTCTTTCTGTCCCCTCTTCTTTCTCTGAAAACTCAATAAAAGTATATCCTTGGGTGAGGATTGAAAAAAACTACAAACAAAACATTGAATGTGAGGTTCCTCAAATTGCCCACGAAATCCACATTCCTGCTGTAATCACTGGCACCTTGATGCTAGGCCTGAAGGCAGAGGGAATCGCCAGTCTGAAGACCTCAACCTGCTCTTGAGTAGACCAGCTCGCAACCCTAGGTGTTAGGGATATAAATTGTATCCACTTCTGCAAGATTAACTAAATTATTGTTCTCATTATTTCACCGTATAGTCCCAGCGTGCTACTTTTGCTTTAGACATATCTGAGAAAAATGTGTTCTGGAAGGAGCAACCCCTTGTCAGAAGGCCCTGGCAGTCCTAAATGAACAAAAATGCAGCATTTAAAACCTGCGATCTGGGTGTCAGATCTCATCCATGGCCCTATTGGTCTGAATACTGTCTGAGAATGTGGCCCTCAAGATGGCTTAGATCATCTCTGAGCAAATAATTCAACCCCAAAAATGCTTAATTAATTTGTTACAGAGAAAATGTAGCCCCCAGAGTCAAAATTTAAAGTTTTTTAAAAAAGGTTTTGTTTTTAATCTTGGAATTTGAGCTATCCTGACTTTGGCCAAAGATGATAGAAAAGGCTTTTATACCCTGGAGTTGTTTCAACATAACGAGGGACACTTTGGGGATAATATTGAACAAATGCATCTTTGTTGAATTAGTATCCTTTGGTGGTTTGGGGATGACTGAGGAGATAGGGATTGTAAACTTGTGCTGTTTCTAGAAAATTCCTCCCTCGGCCGTTTGGCTGAGCATTGCCATTTCTCCTCTTGTTTTTCAGCCTCCAGACAGACAGGCCAAGCTTCCAGGAAGCCCAGCCCTGCTTGCATCCAAGGGGACCACAGAAAGTACATATAAGCCTTTGACTCTGCTGGCTCCCTCCAAAGCTGCCCTTCACGCCACCCGATTTTTAAACCTAGTGTGCAGTTGAAACACCTGCAGGGAAGTCTGTGGGCCCTTGTGCCTCACAGCAAATCCTGGGAGGACAGCATGGAGTCAGTGTCAATTTTTGATTGCTTTTCCCCCACTGAGAAACTTCCCTCCACTTTCAACATTTCCAACAATGTAATAGGGGGGCCCTATGTATAAAGCAAAGAGACCATAAAGGAAGGGGCCCTGGCTGGGTAGCTCAGTTGGTTAGAGCATCCTCCCAATACACCAAGGAGGCGGGTTCAATCCCTAGTCAAGGCACACGCAAGAATCAACCAGTAGATGCATGAATAAGTGGAGCAACAAATGGATGTGTCCCCTCCCTCCCTCTCTCTCTCAAGTCAACAAATAGAAAATAAAAAAAATAATAAAGTGTCTCTAATTTCCTGTCTCCCACAGGATAAGAGTGTTAATGGCGCACTTGGCTTCATTACCTTCCTCCACATTTGTTTTTCCAAAGGCTTCTGAGGACCTTTCCATAGGAATTAGGCTCCACCTCTTCCCTGTGAGGTACATGATTATCACCTCCCTTTCCAGACCCGGGATCCAGGCCACGGGGAGCTTAGGTTACCAGTCTAAGGTCTTGGGCAAGTCTTCATTATAATTCAGTTAGGTTGAGCCATTCCTTGCCCTGGACACAAGACCAGAGCTCAGAACCTATTCTCAGTGGCATGTTCTGATGACGCCTGTGTGCATTGATGAGATTGTGTTTGTTCGTTCATTTATCAAACATTTACTGACCTCCGGCTCTGTGCTAGTGGCTAGAGGAGCTGCCAGCTGCCATATGCTGTAGGAAGCAGAGCCTGCGGGAGCCTTATGCACTGTGAGAGCCTGGGAAATGGACAAGTTGTAGCTGCCAGGACAGTTGCATGCACGCTCAGCATTGCTTCGTGCTGACAACTTCCCAGCTCAAGGGAGCACTGTGGCCCCCGGAACATCTCTCAGCACAGAAGCTGGGGTGGGGAGTGTAACCCCCGGGGCCTCTATGCTGGAGCCTTGGGGAACGCCTCTGGCCCTGTCCTGTATGTTGTCAGTCCTGGGGAGTGTCTGGCAGCTTCTCCAGAGGCCCCTTTGCACACACTGGCAATCCCAGTGACACACCCTAATCGTGGCTTCCTTCTTCCCTGTCTCACGCTTCCTGTTCCCTCTCCTGCTTCCAGGATTCCCCAGCTACAAGTACCACCTGCCCCGAGTCCCCTCTCAGGCTCGGTCAGGACAACTTCAACTAAGGCAGCCTCTTCCAAAGGCTCCAACCAACAGACCTCTTTCCAGGGGCCCTTCCCAACCCCATACTTCTCCCCAAGCCCACTGTGCCCTTCAACCAGGTGAAGCACGGGTCTGTTTTTGGCTTTGCTCACTATCTCCAGGTTCTTGTCTTGTGTGCCTGACTACACCTTCCCTGAATGCCCTTCTGCTCCATCAGTTACCTGTGGTCACTGCAGCCTCACAGCGTGAGCCACAGGAAGTGTCCACGGCGCCCCTTGTGGCCCCTGCTGTGTTCTGCACCCTGCGATGGCTTGTATGTCAAGGACTCCATAGCATTTCTCTGAGTATTTCTGCATCATGTATTTCATGCGCACAAAAGCTAGAGAAAAGAGGTGATTTTTTTCTTCTACTCTTCCTCCTGAAAATTTCTCTTTTGGCAAGTTGTTGTAACTGACAAAAAAAATAAATTAAAAAAAAATCTTCTTACAGATTCAGTAACAGCAGCCAAGGGAGGAAAAGTGATATTGAATGAAAATAAAAAGGAAATGTGTTTCAAAATTTTAGAGGCTTTGCCTGGGGTGGGAGAATGTTTACTTTAGGTCAAGGCTGAAGCAGCTTGAGCATGCATTTTTGACAATAACAGCATCAAAAGCAGTTTCTCTGATGAATTATTCTCCCCTCTGCTCTCTTCTTGCCCCCAAAGACTCTCCTTATTTATTTTTTAAAATATGTTTTTATTGAATTTATAGAGAGGGAATGGGAGAGGGATATATATAGAGAAACACCAATCAGCTGCCTCCTGCACACCCCACACTGGGGAATAAGCCCTCAGCCTGGCCATGTGCTCTAACTGGGAATCAAACCAGTGACTTCTTGGTTCATGGGTTGATGCCCAACCACTGAGCCACACAGGTCAGGCAAGATTTCTCTTATTTTTGTTATCAGCAAAATATCTGCCTGGATGTGGGGGCGATTACTGATTAAATGCTTTTTAGATAGTTAACAAAAATTTACCAAGTGAATACTTTCTTTTTTTAAAAAAATATGTTTTTATTGATTTCAGAGAGGAAGAGAGAGGGAGAGACAGAAACATCAATGATGAGAAAGAATCATTGATCAGTTGCCTTCTGCACAATGGGAATTGAGCCTACAACCTGGGCGTGTGCCCTGACTGGGAATCGAACTATGACCTCCAGGTTCATAGGTCGACACTCAACCACTGAGCCACGTCTGCCAGGCCCAAGTGAATATTTGTATAGCTCCTTGTGTAAGGGTCTAAGGGAGAAGCAGATTAGTGATGCTGGGCCTTCCTAGGTCTTCCTGCTGCCTTTCACAGACCCTTCTCCTCCCTCAGCTGGTACCCTCTGCTTCCTCAGCCCAAAGTGAGGACACCTCCCTCTGCTCTTCTGGCACCTGGTCCAGCCCTTATGCTTCTTGGCCTAGGCCTGGATGCTGGCCCTCCACAGCCAAATCCCTCTCCCCCTCCCCCTTGCATATCCATCATATGCTATCATTACCTCACACTCCTTCAGCAGCTCTCATAACAAATCATCCCAAGCCATCAGCCTGGGAACCTCAGCTGTGTCTTTACCTTCTCCAATCCCTCACTACACACATTTGGTCCTCAAGTCCTAGGGGAACTTTCTGGAAATTTCTTACTCCCCTGTCCCTCTCTGCTGCAATACCCCCTCATCAGTTTGCTGGTTGCAAGGCCGCAGGTTTCTGCCATCCCAGGTCTCCAGGCCCTTAATGCCCTCTGTAAGATGCAGGCGTCATTCTGACTGTTTTGAGGTGCCCAAGTATTCCTGTTTGGTTAATTTGAGCCCCTCACTTTGGTATTAGATGCCTTTTCCACCATCTGGCCCCATCCTCCTTTCTAGTATGCACCCCATGACCCCCTCCAAGCAGCCTCCATTCAGGAAAGACCATTCTTTGAACACTGGCTCTGTTAGGGTCGCCCAAGGAGGAACACACAAGGCCAAAAGTGGTAAAGGCTTATACATTTATTAGGTTATCTGCATACCAGATGGGTTGAGCCCCCAAACGGCACCAGCTCCCAGGAATGGGGAGTCAGAGGTTTTAAAGGACTCCAGGTGGGCTTTTTCTGCAGGGAACTCTCTGGGCAGGTCCGGATCCTGGGAAGGTCTGGAGGGGAAATGGTCTTAGCAAGTGGAATGTGGTCTAAGCGAAAGGGAATGTAGGTTGTGAAGTGGTCTAAAGGTGAGTTCCCAGGGGGAGGAGGGGTATTGATTCAATTATTATTATTATTTAAACTAGAGGCCTGGTGCACAAAAATTTGTGCACTTGCTGGGGGGAGGGGATCCCTCAGCCCAGTCTGTGCCCTCTTTCAGTCTGAGACCCCCTTGGGGGATGTCCACTTGCTAGTGGGGAGCAGGCCTAAGCTGCAGTTGGAAATCCTTAGCACTGGTGAGGAGGCGGGGGAGACTCCCACCACCACCACTGTGTTGGCAGCTGTCAGCCTGGCTTATGGCTAAGCAGAGCTCCCCCTGTGGGAGCAAACTAACCAGCAGGGGAGAGCATCTGCATTGAGCATCTGTCCCCTGGTTGTCAGTGTGTGTCATAGTGACTAGTCATTCCCAGTCATTTTGCTTTTAGGGTTAATTTTTATATTACCCTTTTATTATATAGACTAGAGATCTGTTGCATAGGTGGGGGCCAGTTGATTTGCCCTGAAGGGTGTCCCGGATCAAAGAGGAGGTCCTGCTGGGATGCCTGGCCAGCCTGGGTGAGGGGCTGATGGCTGTTTGCAGGCTGGCCAACCCCCACAGTAGGGACCCTCACCCCATGGGGGTGTGGTCAGCCTGGGTGAGGGGCTCAGGGCTGTCTTCAGGCTGGTCACACCTCTTTCAGGTTGGAGGTCCCCACTGGGGAGCCTAGCCAGCCTGGGTGAGAGGCTGAGGGCTATTTTCAGGCTGGCCATACCCCCTTCAGAGTGGAGTTTCCCACTGGAGTGCCTGGTGAGCCCGGGTGAGGGGCTAATGGCTGTTTTCAGGCTGGCCAAGACCCCCAGCAGGAACCCTCACCCCAAGGGGGTGTGGCCATCCTGGGTGAGGGGCAGAGGGCCCTTTTTAGGCTGCTCATAGCCCTTTCAGGGGGGAGTGGTCCCCCTGGTATGCATGGCCAGCCTGGGTGAGGGGCTGATGGCCGTTTTTAGGCTGGCCATGCCCCCTGGTGACCCAAGCTTTCAGCCTCTCCTTTTTTATCTTTTTTCTTTTTTCTTCCTGAGATTTATTTATCTTCTATAATTGAAATTTTGTAGCCCTGAGGGGGGCCAAGGACCAGCCACAGCAGGCAGGAAAGTTGGCTTCGGCCATCGCTGGGGGCAACCCAAGCCTCCTGCTCACTGCAGTGCAGTGGCTGCTGCCATCTTAGTTGGGTTAATTTGCATACTCACTCCTGATTGGCTTGTGGGCATGGCTTGTGGGTATGGCTTGAATCTAGCAGAGGTAAGGTTAATTTGCATGTTTCTCTTTTATTATATAGGATATATTTTTATTGATTTGAGAGAGAGAGAGAGAGAGAGAGAGAGAAAGAAACATCAATGATGAGAGAGAATCATTGATTGGCTGCCTCCTGCACGTCCCCTAGTTGCAACCTGGGCATGTGCCCTTGACTGGAATAGAATCCAGGACCTTTCAGTCTATAAGCCGACACTCTATCCACTGAGCCAAACTGGCTAGGGCTTGATTCAATTATTTGAAAAGACCTAATAGTCACCTTAAATGTCCCCCTGGACACATCAGCACCTACATCCAATATTTCTAGAATAGTCTGTCCACTTCCTCTAAAAAGACTCCTTTGACCATTACTGCCTCCCTTGGATTGTTAAGTAGTATCCTCCCCTTACATCACCATTCCTTTAAAAGATTTGTTTGTTTGTTTATTTGTTTGTTGTTGAGGTATAGTTGACATATAACAGTTTCAGGTGTACAACATAATGGTCCAATATTTGTATATACTGTAACATGATCCCCACAGGTAGCATCCATTACAAAGATCATTTGTTTCTTGTGATGAGAACTTTTCAGTTCGCTCTTAACAACTCTCAAATAGGCAATAAAGCATTATTAACTGTGGTCACCATGCTATACATTACATACTCATGACTGGCTTATTTTAAACTGGAAGTTCGTACCTTTTGACCTCCTTCACCCGTTTCTCCTACCCCCATCCTCACCTCTGACAGCCGCTAATCTGTTTTCTGTATCGATGAGCTTTTATCGTGTATTTATTTTTTAGATTCCACATATACATGAGATCATATGGTACTTGTCTTTCTTTGTCTGACTTAGTTCACTTACTATTAATACCCTGAATGTCTAATCATGTCCCCAATGGCAAGGTTTCCTTTCTTTTTAATGGCTGAATAATATTCCATTACACATATTCCATTCTTCATCCATTCATCCACTGATGGACACTCAGGTTGCTGCCTTATCTTGGTTATTGTAAGTAATGCTGCAACGAACATGGGGGTGCACACATATTTTTGAGTTTGTGTTTTGGATAAATATCTTTGGATAAATATCCAGAAGTGGAACTGCTGGATCATAGGATAGTTGGATTTGTAATGTTTTTAGGAGCCTGCATACTGGTTTTCACAGTGATGGCACCAGTTTCCTAGTGCACTCCCAGCGGCAGTGCACAAGGGTTCCGTTTTCTCCGCAGCCTCCCTAACGCTGTTACTTCCCCGGCTTTGGTAACAGCCATGCCGATAGGCGTGAGGTAATACCTCACCGTGGTTTTCATTTGCACTTCCCTGGCGTTTAGTGATGTTTAGCACCTTTTCATGTACATCTGGCCATCTGTACGTCTTCTTTGGAAAATATCCATTCCAGTCCTCTGCCCATTTTTAAATTGGAACATTTGTTTTTTTGACATTGAGTTGTATAGTTCTTTCTTAAATTTTTAAAAATATATTTTATTGATTTTTTTACAGAGAGGAAGGGAGAGGGATAGAGAGTTAGAAACGTCAATGAGAGAGAAACATCAATCAGCTGCCTCCTGCACACCCCCTGCTGGGGATGTGCCTGCAACCAAGGTCCATGCCCTTGACCGGAATCCAACCTGGGACCCCTCAGTCCGCAGGCTGATACTCTATCCACTGAGGCAAACTGGCTGGGGCTAATTGTGTGGGGTCTTTATATAATTTGTATATTAATCCTTTTTCAGATATATGTTTGCAAATATTTCTCCCTTCACTATTATGTTTTCAAGTCTTTACACTGTTAAATTATTGAATTTTCAAATGTCTATTTCATTCGCTCAGTTGACAAACACTTATGAAGTACAGGTTATGTGACATTTCCATATATATTTTTCAGGCAATCTTCATGGTGGGTAGGTATCCTGCTCGCCATTTCACACATGAGAAGAAAACGTTTTTATTGCACGAGCTCTGACAGCGGGTCAGCGGTATCCCGCCGTTTCCATTGGAATGGGCCTGACCCAGATACCAGGAGTCTGGCTTCTCCTCCCGGCTCCCACTACCATCCGCGGTGCGGCCTTGGGCCCCTCACTCCCTGCCTTCCTAACAGCATTTATTACCATTAGACTGTAGGTGGCGACTGTAATTTTGGGCCTCCCCACAGTGTCCAGACATAGTAGGTGCTCAATAAGTATTTGCAGATTTGATTGCGGTAAAAGAAAAGCTACACCTCAAGTTTCCCCCCTTTGGGGGAGAAAAAGTCAGCAGGGAAGGGTCAGGCAAAAACTGGTTTCAGAGGCTGTGGGGGTGCGCAGTAGGGAAGGCTTCCCGGAGATGGGGAATTTGGCAAGGCGGGCTTGGAGGAGAACAACGCCCGCCGCTGGCGGGGAGTGGTGGTTGGGAGGGCAGAGGCGTCGGTGGAGGACATTCCGGTCCGGGGAAGGGTGAGGACAAAGCGCCGCTGGAGAGGAGTGTGAGGCCTGAGTGTGGGGGGAGAGGTGCTGGCGGGGGGCGGAGGGAGGCGCGCGGACCAGCCCAGGAGGGTGCTGGAGGGTGCCCGAGGGGCGCGGGGCGCGGCGGCCAGGGGAGGGCCGGCCGGGCGGCGGGAGGGCGTGGGCGGCCTGCCCGGGAAGGGGCGCCGGGCTCCTGGTTATTCTCTTGGGGCCGCGAGGCCGGCGGCGGCTGGGGCGGGTCTGGCCCCGCCCGGCCCCCTGCCCCTCCTCCCCGGGCGGCGGCGGGGGCGTGGCCGGCTGCCAGGGCCTCCAGGCGGCGCGGCGGCCCCTGCACTCGGCCGGGCGGTGCTGGCTGCGGCGGGAGCGGGACCCGGTGGCGGCGGCGGCGGCGGTGAGTGAGCCCACGCGGGAGCCGGGCCGGGGCGTGGGGGGTGCGCCCGCCGGGGCCCGAGGGGCGAGGTGTCTGCGAGGGCCACGGCGCCTGGAGAGGCTCGGGCTGCGCCAGGTGCGCCGCGCTCAGCCCGCGCCTCCCCGAGCAGCGCCGCGCCCGCCGCAGGCGCGGGTCCCCGGCTGGAAGGTGCGCGCCCGGCGCCCGCAGCGCCCCGCCGGGAGGCGTGCGGAACACACGGCGGGGACTCGGGGGCCCCGCGGCGGGGCTGGGGGGAGCAGGAGGCTCTCGGCACCTCCCTGTAGGGCAGAGCGATTGGCCGCCTGCGCACCCTACCTGGACCCCGGCCTGGGTGACAGCTAGGAGCAAGCCGCGGCTCCTCCGGGGTCCCCACGGCGCGCCCCGCCCCCGTCCTGCCCAGTTTATTGAATGTCCCGGGCGCCCGTCCAGACCGTCCCTGAGAAAAGAAGGGCTGGTGGCCGCCCCTCTCCCTCCCCCCCGCCCCCCGGCCCCGGCCCCGGCAGGTAGACCCCGGCGCCCCGCCTCACTTGCAGCGAGATCCGCGCTTTCCAAGGGACTTTTCCAAGTTGCATCACCGTTTGGCCTGCAGACAGGTGCTTGGCTGTCATAGTGGAGTTAGTTACACGGGATTTTAAAAGCCTCTGTACAGCTGTGTGTACCCCTCACCCCAAGGAAGCATCGCCTTTCCCTCTCGGCTCTGACTCGTTGGGGATTCTCGGTTCTTAGACTTGGCTGCGCATCTGGTGGTTCTTGCAGACGCGGTGTCCACGTCCCGCCTCTAGGGCTCGGACTCAGGTGGGCTGGGCGCAGCGGGGCAATGGCATGCACAAAGCCGGGTGAGCGTGAGGCTCTCACAGCCACTTCCCGAACTGCTAGAGGTTCGTCCGGATGCAGGACTCGCCGCGGGCACTTCGCTCACCTTTCCTTCCTTCGGACTTGCTCCCTGAAAACGACCCCCATCGGGCATCCTGGCTCTGCCCTGCACTGGGCAGCCTGATGGCCGGTGCCTTCCAACCTGAGACCGGCCAAGGGTGCTGGTCCCTGCGGTTCCTTTTGTTTCCACTCTGTTTACAGTGAACATACACGGCGGGGCACTGTCTGCCCAGGAGGCGGGAGTGTGGGGATTGAAGCCCTGAAGTCCTTGGGAGGGTCAAGGTTATCACACCGGGTTGTCTTATTCAGAGAAAACCAAGTAAGGGTTTGACTTGTCCTATTTGGAAAGGATTTCAGATTGAAAGGAGGACATGTACTTCAGGAATCCGGCTTTTGCAGACCCTCTGCCACCGGTAATGACTTTGCATAAATGCAGACAACTTCCCCTCAAGAAAGCAAGCTAACAAGATTCCTAGGGCGGATATTGTGTCAAGGTGCGCGTGTCTGTGGCTAAGCTTTATTCCCAGTGTGTGATCACACCCAGATATAACACGGGGTATGCTTCTTTTTGATAGACTAACTTGAGCTTGGGACTTAGTGCCTCACAATAAGTAGTACGGCACCTCTGAGGTGAGACTTGAGCCACTTTTCAGATGATCTCAAAAATGGGAGTGAAATAAGATTAAGAAAAAATTGAACACACACACATACACAATTTGATTATATATTTTATTAAAAAACTGTGTTTCCAGTGTCAGAGTTATTATTGTGACAGTCTCTTGGCATCTTGGTTAGTTTACTGTTGTACCCAAGAAGGATGTTTGTCTTAGATTCCCACCTGGGTGTTGCCACCTGACCACAAATCACTGCATTGAACTTTTTCTTCAGTGCTGGCTGGCCATATTGCATTGTTATACGTAAGTGGGATGATACACTCTCAGAAGAATGCCCTCCAGAGGGGGAGGAACATTTGTGTTCATTTCCAGTTCCTAACATGAGTCAAAAGAATATTTATTTTTCTTGAAAAATAAAAATGGTGGCATTGGCTTTTCTCTTTGCCCAGGTCTGGCTGCCATGCATGCGCTGCTCCTGTGGCTGTATCCAGTTGCTGGGAGTGGGGCCGCTGTAGGAGCCCTCTTAATTGTCTTGGCTTGAGAATGGAGGTTATGTGGAGTGCATGGTCTCCCAGGGTGGCCCCTGACCCCAGCCCTCAACCTTTGGGGAACAAGACCATATGGAAAGTGTTTTCCTGTGTCCCCTTTGCCCCCAGGCCAACAAAATGAAACTATGTTATTGAATAGTTTATTAACTTGCTAATTTTGTGTCCATTTGGGGGGAAATAAACATATTTGTGGATGCTATTGAATTCTTGGTGTCTGAAAAGTTGCATCCGAACAGCAGTAGTCACACTATGACTATAACAGTACATTTTGGAAAGGAAGAAAAAGTGGACCTAAAAAGATTTATTGGAACATTTCTCTCTCCCGGGTAGCAGCTCTAAACTTCTAAAGTGATTAGACAAATGGAAGTGAAGAAAAACAAAAGTTAGTGAGGGCCTCTCCATTCAGAGGAAGACAGCACTCAGAAGCGTGAGCTTTGATTCCCATTAACAACAGACGGTCCTATTGGCTTCCTTCTTTCCCTTCCAGTAGAGACAGTTAATATGTTGTACCAATGGGTGGCTCAGGAAATTTAATGGCCTCCTTAACGAAACCCATTTATTTAAGAGATGCTATTGACCTTTTAAAAAAACACACACAACTGATATTGTGCTTTTCCTTTCTGTTCCTCCTCTGACCCTGGCGCTAAAGGGCGTCGAAATGGCCGAGAGGTTGGCATCACAGGAGAAAAACAAAGTTCAAGGGCAACTGAAAATTGAGTAATTTTCCCTGAATGACCAAGTGCTTACTTTATTCTGTCATGTGACATTGCTCTGATCAAGAAACAAGTTGTGACATGAAAACCCTGAAAAAAAATTTTTTTTTTGGGGGGGGGGGGTGAATAGGAATAGCACCAGGGTCATCTTGCTTTCACATAGGGTAAGCTCATTGGAGTTTTCAGTCAAACACCCAGGCCCCCCACCTCCTCCCCCCCTTACCTTCCTTCTTAGTGCACTGTTATCCTCCAAACCGCTATTCCTGGAGAGGGAGAGCTTCGTTTTAAATCCACACTAAGTTTTTGTTGTTTCATTTCTTTATTCACTCAGCAAATTCTTACCAAGTCCCCACTCCTACCAGAGCTCTGTACTCCTCCAGGGCTTCTTGGAAAACAGGGTAACAGTCCCTGACCTTCCGAGCTTGCAGTTGGGTGGGTTACGGTGCTTTGAGAGCTCTTAGAAGAAAGATGAGCTCAGAGAACTGTGGGGGTAGCCAGCTACCACCTGGCTCGCCTCCGTGGGATAGATACCTGTTCAGTTCATTGGTGCAGGAAAAACTTCACTTCGGTTTAAGTTAGAATTTATATTAAGTCCCTCTAAGTTTTACATGACTGGTTTCAGATACTTTCTGACAGAGGAGAGGGAAGGGTGCAGCCACAGATCACTCAAGAAGTGGGGAGGAAGAAAGATCCAGGCAGAGGCGTTTTGCTCAAGGGGTGTGTACTTAACCAAGTTGCGCAAACGTATATTCCCCAGGAGTGGGAAACTGGTGGAGAATGTGGCTGGCTCTATTTTTGGCAAATGGTACCTGGCAAAATAAGTTTATTAGTGAGCAGGGGCGGACATTCGCTCTCTAGCCTACTGTTGTCCCTTCAGCTCAGCTTTCCTTGGAAAGACTGAAAACTGGACTTCACCCTGTTTTTCCCTTGGGAAGGTGGTTTCCAAATAGCTAAGCCATAGGGCTAATAACCCCAGGGTTAGAAGAGTCCTTACCCTTTGTTTATTGACTCCCTTCCAAGTGCCATGCCAGGTAGAATGCTCAGCGCCTGCTTTCCATTCTCTGAAGAGTGCTCCTGAGAGGCGGGTGGCAGGGGCCTCACTTTACAGGTGAGGAAACTGAGGCTCAAAGACAGACAGGATCTTGTGGCAGCTCACAGCTCAGAAGTGGCACGGCTGAGGGACAAGAGAGCTTGGGTCTGAATGAAAAACGGAGTTCTTCCACTGCTCCTTATTCCTCTTCAGCAGAGTTGATTGAGAAATTGAATTTTCAGTGCCTTAGGTCTGGGTTCACTTACTGTTTTCCTCTGCTTGAGGATGTGGGCTTGTCATCCCAAGGGAAATTTTATGAAATCCCACTTTTCATTTATTTATTTACTTACTTACTCACTTACTTATTTGATCGATTGATTTCACAGAGGAAGGGAGAGGGAGATAGAAACATCAATGGTAAGAGAGAATCATTGAGCGGCTGCCTCCTGCATGTCCCCTACTGGGGATCGAGCCCCTAGCCTGGGCATGTGCCCTTGCCTGGAATCGAACCTGGGACCCTTCAGATGCTCTATCCAATGAGCCAAACTTCTAGGGCTAATTTTTTAATTTTTTTAATTGAGAGGGTAGATTAAGCTGTTCAGAAGGCTCTGAATGGATCCCAAACGTAGATTAGAGAGACATTATCTCCGTATTTCTTAAAGCTCTGCAAACCCCTAAGTTTCCGTAGGTAATTGGTTGTTGGGTAAGTGATTAAAACAGAATTCACTGTTGAACATGGTGGAGCAAACCCACGCGGTGCACATCCAGTTCCTATTTACGGGGCGCTTGAGAGGAAAACAGAACTGCGCTGCATTGTAATTACCGCAAGCTCTTAAAATTACAGGTGGGAAGGGCTCGCAGGCCGAGTGGAGCTATAATTAGCCAAGATGAGTTTAAGACAGGCTCACTGAGTGCGTGTTCCTTACTACGGTGGGCTCAGCTCACCTGGGAAGGAACGGCGCCAGGGAACGTTTCCCTGGGACTCTGTGGAGGGTCGTCATGGAATTGGAGTGTTTGGGATTAGAGCACCGGGCGTTTGTCCTGAATGGGGACTATCTGCCAGGTTCTTTGTTCATAGGGTGGTTGGTGTATATTCCCAGCCACCCAATCACAGGGGTCCCTGCTGCCTTAGGTAGAGGCCATAATGGTTAGGGTTGTGGATTTTTAGTTTAGTGGGGTTTTGTTTTGTTTTGTTTTTTGGTCTATAAAGGCCCTTTATTATTAACAATTTTCCACTGTTGCTTATCTCTTTGCTGGAGGATTGGGACAAGATGACCAAGACTTTCTGGTTTTGACTTCAATAATTTTCTTGGCTTTTACATCTGACTTCCCCTGACTCTTTATCCTTGTATTTTATAGCATTTGAAACAGTACTCTCTTTTCCTTTGAAAATTTGGGGTTCCATTCAGGGAAGAGGACCTACTATGTCCATGACCCCTCCCGGGGATCCTGTGGCACAGCACTGGTGTTAGTCTGGTTTTCCAGGTGGGGACCCTGGTGAGGTTCCAGCCCAGACTAAGTGGGAGTTTGGGAATTCCAGCTCAGAGTTTCAGACCCTAAATAGCTGCTGTCTTTTGATTTTATTACAAAGGAAAAAGAAATGACCTAGTTTTGAAGTCACTAGGTTCTAGTATAGCTCATGGAGCTTCATTGTAGCTGAATTAATAGTTTAAAAAATATTTGATTCTTCACCATTTTTGCCTGTGCGACTTTTATTTTCCTTATTAAAAATAGTGACTTGCTCCGCATTGCACAGCGGCAGCTGAAAAGTTGGTCAGCTTCTCTCCTTGCCCTAATCAAATATCAAAAACCTGGAAAGTTTGCTGAGAGTGGTGATTACAGTGAAAGCTTTAGGAGTTGGGGAGGAACTGATAGAGAAAGAATGAAGGGAGAGATAACAGAGAGAATGGTTTGCAAAGGGACTGCAGGGTGGAGTTGACCAAACTTAAGATTTCTTTGACTTGTGAGTTTCAGGTTTGGGACCTGAGTACCTTTGTTTCAGTTGCAGCCAGTTGAGCTCAGCTGTGTCTGCACTGCCTGGGCCATCTGCAAGGCTTTCTATTTTTATTTTTTTTTGGTGGAGGGTAGGGGGATGGGTGAGTGGGTGGTGGGTAGGGTGGGGTGTAGGGTGGGAGAGAGGAAATAGAGTGTGTGGGCTGGGATTACTGCTTTCCTGACTCTTCATGTTCATTCTGCTCAGGGCATGAGCACCTGGCACTACAGGTCTGGGCACCTGCAATGAGTCCAGCTTTCTGGGTGGCATACAAAAAAGCTAGAGAGAAAGAGAGAGAGAGAGAGAGAGAGAGAGAGAGAGAGAGAGAGAGAGAGAGAGAGAGAGTGTCACAAATCCTCGAGGGCACTTACCTCCAGCCCTGCTGAGAGATTTAACCCAGCAACTCCATGGGGTAAGCACCATCATGAGCCCATGTTACAGGTGAGGGAAAGAAAGAGGCCATGAGGACAGTGGGTAGCTTGTCAAACTTGTGCAGCCACCAAGTGGTAGGACCCAGGGTTCCACCTTGTCTGGCTCCGAGCTGTGCTGTTAACGGCTTAGCTGGCTCTCTGCACCTGAGCTCTTCATTCATTCTCTCAGGTCACCCTCATTCATTTCTTCCCCAGGTTACTGACTGCTTGTCAGTGCCTTGGTCTCAGCAGTTAGAACCCCGTGGGTGCCCTTCGTACAGGTCTGGACTCGCCCACCCCTGCAAACCTAGCAGCGGACGAGCCCTGCACTGCCCTCGTTTCCCTGGGTCTAGCAGAAAGGAGGTGCTCAGCGACGCTTTGCGGAAGGAAGGACGGCAGTCCGCTGGCCTTTTGGAGCTGGACATGCTTGTGTTTCATCTAGCTGTCTCTCTCTGGTTGCCACAGAGACTTCTAAACAGCAAACCGACCTGTGCTGAGAAGGCAGACTGTGGGGAGAATGTTTCACAGAAACAATCAGACAGTCCTTGAGAAAGCCTGTTTTCAAGTTCTCATGGCCAGTGTGTTTGCGTCCAGTGCGTTTCTTATGTGAAGGGCTTGCTGACCTGCAGCCTGCAGATTATTGCGAGGAGAGGAGTCCTTTCAGACTTCCCGGCCTTGTGGGGCCTGCCTTTGCCAGCAGAGCCGGCAGGGCATGTTGTCTTTGGAGTTAAGGACCACACGTCATCGGAGGGTTCAAGCACCCGCCATCCATTTCCCTCGGGCCAGGTGCCGTGTAGCGTTGAAGTACACCAGCTGGTAGAAACTGGTAGTTCTCTCTCGTGTTCGCATTCTTTCTTCGAGCCCTCTCACCCATTGGGATCAGAAGCCACGTTCGTCCAGCACTAGAGGGGGCAGGTTCCTCTTCCTTTTCGGGTTTGTCTCCTCATTTGTAAAGTGGGGATGTAGTGCTTATTATAGAGTATTGGGGCCACACCTCTGACATAGTCCAGTGCAGTGGTGCTCAACCTGTGGGTTGTGACCCCTTTGGGGGTCGAACGACCCTTTCACAGGGGTCGCCTAAGTACATTCTGCATATCAGATGTTGACATTACGATTCATAACAGTAGCAACATTACAGTTATGAAGTAGCAACGAAAATAAAATTATGGTTGGGGGTCACCACAACATGGGGAACTGTATTTAAGGGTCTCAGCATTAGGAATGTTGAGAACCACTAGTCTAGTGGCTCTCACTGTGGGGACACATTCTTGGTTGTCGTGACTGAGGGTGGTGGCTCCTGGCATCTCCTTGGTGGAGGCCAGGAAAGCTGCTTACGTGTGCAGGGCAGCCCCATAGTAAACAGTCTAGCCCTAGTGCCAAGGCTGAGGTTCCCGGCTGTGGGACCTGGAACAGTGCTGGCTCTTTTTAACATCTTTCATCTCATGGAGCTGTTGGCCAGTGACTAAGGGCCCTCCTTTCTTAAGTAGGATGTGTGTGTGTGTGTGTGTGTGTGTGTGTGTGTGTAAGTAAGGAATTTAACTTTTTATTGATGCGTCTGGATTACCCCACAGGTGTCCCTGCCACTGGGAAGAGCTTCTTTCCTCTCCTGGAAAAGCTCCTTAACTTCATTTGTAATTGCTTGCATCTATTTACATATAAATAACCTATATGCTAAACAAATCCCTTAACATCTTCTGGTATTTAAACCTGACTCCTCAGGCAGAAGGCAGGAGTGGGGCTTGGAGAAGCCTGAGGCTGGTGATATACTGTGAAGCTTGCTTGTGCCCTGGGTAAAAGGATAGTAATCACATCACCCTCCTGTCTTATCATGTTGTTCCCAGGACTAAATTCAGCAAAGCTGCCCACGGGAAGTTTACTCTGTGTGCTCGTGAAGGGGTCCTGTGATTCCCAAGGTGTGTCTTTTGAATGTTTCAGAGAAGCTTGTTTATAAGTGGCCACATACTGAAGGCCACTAAAGAAGGATCAGTGCTCAGCAGACAAAGGGTATCCTCTTGTGGGCAGAGTAGTAAACTGGCCCAGAGGACATTCCCGCTGCACAGTGTGTGCTTCGGAGGCAGCGGGGTATAGCCACTGGCCACCCTACCTGGCCATCCTCTGCTTTCCCTTTGTGTGTGACCCTGGGCAAGCCCCTTGACCTCTTGGCACCTTGGCTTCCTCACCTGTAGAAGGAGGCTAATGGCGACAGTGCTGCTGCCTGAGGACAGGTGTGGGAAGTGAAGAGTCCTTGGGAAGTACATGGTGCCTCTGGGAAGCTTAGCGTAATCAAGGAGTTGTTATTAGTAAAGTAATATTTATTACTTTGGCCTACAGCATACACTGAGCGGCCAGGTTATTATGACCACCTGACGTTTGTAGGCAAATGAGCCGTAACTTCGCGCTGAAGTTGCTAAAGGGGCCAGACCTTTATAAATAGGGAAGCAGGTTGTTTACCACGGCAGAAGTGATTTTTTTCTGAAGATATGGGTAAACAACGCGATTTAACAGCCTTTGATACATATATATCCCACGTTCAAAGGCTGTTAAATCGCGTTGCTTACCCATATTTTCAGAAAAAAGTCACTTCTACTGTCGTGGTAAACAACCTGCTTCCCTATTTATAATGGTCTGGCCCTCTAGCAACTTCAGCGTGAAATTATAGCTCAGGTGGTTATAATCTGGCCACTCAGTGTACATGTTTTTGTGCAGGTGAGAATGGGATGCTCCTGGGTCAGGGGCTGAGAAAGGATTTTTTCTGGAGTTTCAGGAAATCAGGAATTTTTAAAAAATTGCGTTAAAAATATAGATGACATAAAGTCAGCAGTGTAACCAATTTGAAATGTACAGTTCAGCGGCATTAAGTACATGCACTGCGTTGTACAACCATCATCACTACCAAGTTCCGGAACCCTCCATCGTCCCAGAGGGAGCTGCACCCATTCCACAGTCACGTCACATCCCTCCTCTCCCGGGCCCTGGCTCCCACCCGTCTCCCTTCTGTCTCTGGAATGGACTGGCCTGGATGTTTTACATAAAATGGAATCACACAGTATGTTCCTTTTTGTGTCTGACTTCCTTCACAGTGTAATGTTTTCCAGATTCATTCCTGTGTTAGAGCAGGTACCCGTACCGTTCACCCAAGCCTCAGTTTCCTCTGGCCTCGGTCCCACGTTATGCCTTGTTTTCAGGTTTGAAAATGCCTTCATTTATCGTGGTCCTTTGTGGCCGGCCTTATTTTTTCCACTTTTCCCATCCAGTGATTCTACTGAGCCTTGAAATGAATATTGGAATGAAGCCCTCAGCCAGGTTCGTGGTGCTGCCGGGGAGTAGCTCTTCCCGGCATTTTATTTCTGCTGAAGAATTAGCGGCAGGATCACATGCAGGGGCCTTGAGTGGTGCTTCATTTCCCCGGGACAGCCAGCGTGGCACGTTTTAAAAACAAATGTCTGGAAAACACCCACAGGCCCCTCATTTCTTGCTTTAAAAGCTTTCCACGATGAGAAGTGGCCCTCAATTAAGTCGTTTAATAAAAACCTCCCTCTGTTTTAAAGCATTCTTGGGAAGTGTTTACTTTTAACGCCACCGGGAGCTTCTAAATGAGGAGCTGTGGAGTGAGTGATCCTTAACCTGTGACTTTAATAAGATGCTTTGCTTTGGATTTCCAGGTGGCGGCCTGGGCCAGATTTGTAGCTTGTCATTGACCCAGACAATCTTGACTCTCCCCTCTCCCCTCCCCCAGCCACCCCTGGTAGAAGATTCAGAGAGGACCCAAACCCTTAGAGATGTAAACTAGTTGTTAGGGGAAGAGACTAGATGGAAAGAGGTGATGCCTCCCTCCCTAGCAGCTCCCCCTCATTCTGACCTTAGCAACAGGGTGGGGGCCTCGGTAGGAAGAGATTGAAGCATTTAGGAGAGCAGCGTGGGCTTCTGAGCTGCTGGGTCCTTCTGGAGGCCAGGCCTGAGCTTCCACCACGATTTGGAACTTTCTTGTGCTCCGGAGGCTGAGGGCCCTGACAGGTGAGGAGGCCCTACTTTTGCTGTGATTTTGGAGGTGAGTAGGCCCCACAAGAGGAAGCAGGATGTTGGCAGCTTAACGGAGTTTGCTGAGGGAAACAGCAGGCTTTGTTGTAGAAAAGCTGCGTCTTGAAATAAAGGATGCTGCAGAACGGCCTTCCTTTGTGCCGCTTTCCTGGGGATCCCGAGCGAGGACAGGAGGGCGGGAAGGAAGCCCACAGTCGCTGGCAAGGTTGGGATTTACAGAGGCTGCAGGGCCTGGCTGTGTTGGGTCCAAGTCCTGGCTTCCTGAAGGGGCAGCAGTTACCCAGGGCATGTCCTCTAACGTTGTAGTTCATACTAGAGGCCTGATGCACTAAATTTGTGCAAGAGTAGGCCTTCCTTCCTCGGGCTCCCAGCACCGGCTTCCCGCCGGCACTCCGGACTCGGGCCTCCCCCGAGAAGGAGCCCCTGCCCACTTGATGCAGCCCACCCACCGGTCATTGGCCTGGGCCTCCCTCTGTGGGGCAATCATGGGGTGATGGCCAGATCCCCGACCAATTGTATCTACCCTCCTTGGCTGGCCTAGCACCAGTAGGTGTCATAGTATTGTCCTGGATGGTCATCTGGATGGTCGTTCTGCTGTTTGGCCGTTTGGTCGATTTGCATATTATGCTTTTATTATACAGGATGTCTAAAGTGCTTAGAACACTGTCTGCGTGGGGAGGTGTGTATGTATGCCACCTCATTATTCTGACACTTCACTTTGGTGAGTTCCCAGCTGGAATTATTAGAACCACTCCTTGTTTTCAGAGCTAATCCACGTCTATACCCCATAGGTTTGGGAAAGGCCGAAATCACTGGACCCTTAAAAATACATGACACATAGATGGAGAAGTCATATTGATGTGTCTACCGATGTTCTCTGAGGGAGAAGATAAATGTGGGGAGAAGGGCAAACCAGTGGATATAATTTGTTTAGACTTTTAAAAGACCTTTGAAAGACTTTGTGCTAGAGATCATTAAGTGTTTGAGGCTCCAGTTACTCTCTGTGTGGGGTGAGCGTAAGAAGGAATACGGCCGAAATCCATCTTCTGAATTGTCTCAAAAGTTCTTTTTATCTTAAAAAACAAACAAACTTCTGGTTCTCATCTTTTAAGTAAATAGTACATTTATAGAAGGACGTAGATTCCACCACCAGTCAAAATAATTCCACCATCAGTCAGTACCTGTAGAGATGCTGAATTTCATCCCTTTTGCAGTTTGACCCAGGGCAATGAATGAATGAATGAATGAATGAATGGAGTGAATGGAAGCTGTTGACACAAATCTCTCTCCCCAGTAGGATTTAGGAAGCTTGGAGCTTTGCTAGAGTAATAGGACACAGGCAGGAGTGGGTTGCCTTTGTAGCTTTCATTTTGCTCAGCTCCCTGTGGGCGTCGCATGGTGTCTCATATGTAGGAGTGCTCTCTGTGTGTTTCGATGGTGAATGAATTATGAGCTCTTTAAAATAGGCATGAATATTTTATTATTGCATGTCTATTATGTGCCAGGCAAACTTACCTTTGTATTTGCTCATACGACGTTTGCATTATTTTTTTGCCGTTTAATATTGCTGGGTAACAAATAACCCCAGATCTCATTGCTTGACAACCATTAATTTTCCCACTTGCTCATCTGTTGGTTGGGAATGGTTAGGTTGACTTAGGCTGGGCCAGGCTGGACTATAGGCTTCAGGCCTGTTCCCATGTGCTTATCCTGGGACCCAGGCTGAAAGGGCGTCAGTTAACTGGGGCATGCTCATCTCCTGGCAGATCAAGTAGCATAGGAAGGCAAAACCTCTTAAGGTTTTAGCTCATAACCGCTGTATTGTCATTGCTGCAGACATTCAACTTGTTAATGTGAATCACAGGCCAGCCTCAGCATCAGTGAGGTGGGGGAGTACTGTTGGGCCATTCTAGTGGGAGGTACTGTAAAGTCACATGGCAAAGAAGGTGGACATATAACCCCATTATAGGGGCCTGAGGCCCTGGGAACAGTGCTTCAGTCCCCACAGTGGTAGAGAATGAGTGAGGAAAGAGGGAAGTGTGGGCCACACCAGCCTTTTGGGAGCTTGTTAAACCTCGGCCGTCTGGTAGCACCTAGACCTTGGTAGGACTGTAAATTAGTCTGGCACGTACTGACCCTTGGTGGCTGAATGTCCTGTGTATTCATTCACTGTGATGGTGGTCCTGGGGGAGTGTTCATCGCGGGAGAAGCAGAGGGGTGGGCTGGGTTTTCTTCTGATTAGCAGCTGTGACCTGACATGCTGCCCACTGTGGCGGCAGGAGAGTGACAGGCAGAGTGCAAAGTGGACAAAGAGGGCCAAAGTATCCGGGGAGTCCGAGGGCTTGGCTTACCCTTCACATGCTCATCTCTTAGGATCGGTCTTTGGGAAGTCAGTCTAAATCTCACCTTTAATCGTCAGTGGCAGTTTATCGTCAGGACCATCACGCACACTGTCCCCATCTTTACAAGGACCCTGGGCCTTAGTTCCCAGAGCTCTTCTCTTCAGCCACTCCTCTCAGATCCAAACTAGGTCGCCCAGTTCCCAGGCCTTGTTTTTCCACGCGGTCCTGTCTCAGCCTAGGCTGAAGGCGTCGTCCCAGGGTATCCTGGCCTGTGAGGCCTCTTCCTGAAGGAGACAAGAGAGACTTGGGCCGCACTGTGGTGCCTCCGGGGGAGCAGAAGGGACCTCTCTGCAATGTGCCCTTTTAGTGAAGGGCTGCTAGGCTCCGAGGAGGAGAAGGCTCTGGCCAGTAAGTAAAAATGCACTGAAAATAGATGGAGACGAAAGCCATCTATGGAGCAGACACTCTCACATCCCCTAGGCTTCCTTTGGGAGAGCAGTTTGGCAGTTTGGCAGCAGGGATATTTCACCTGGAGGTAACCAAAACCCAGTGAAAAGTGATTTCGGTAGTAAGGACATTTATTACCTCGTGTAAACCAGAGTCCAAAGTTAGGGCAGTTTGGGAGTTAATGAATGGAATACATGCTTTTCCTCCTAGCTCTTTGCCAGGCTCAGGGTTTGATATTAGTGCTCAAGCTAGTCTCATGGTGCCAATATGGTTTCAGCGTCTCCAACTCATAGCCTCACTCGCAGTGATGATAGGAACCTTCACTGGAGTGCACAGAGACCTCTCATGCCCTTTAGGCATCAGACCTACACCTAGACCAGTGACTGGCATGGGGAGGTGGGGCTTCCATAGCTCACTTAGGTCAATCTTGGGCCTAGATAAGGGCCCAGCCTTCCCTGAAGCGCATGGGCACTGGGAGGAGGGGACAATCCTGGAGCTTTGCTGGTTGGAGAAAGGGGCAGTTGCTGTAGGCAGCCACTGGTGTGTGTCAGTAGCAACTTTATCTTTCAAAATCAAGAATGTACATAACTCAGCCCTTCCATAGTTAGGAAGTTATCTTTTTTAGGAAGTTATCTTACACATACACATGTACAAGTGTGCTGGCTCACATACAAAGGTATTTATTGAAGCATTGTAATAGCAGACTATTGGCAATAACCTAAATATCTCTCAGCAGGGAGTAGTTAAGTAAATTAAGGCTCAAGCTTAATGTGGAATTGGGCAAATCTGTAAATATTGATAAAGAAAAAATTTAAAATTATATTATTAAGGTTGTTTTTTTTTTAAAGCAAAATACACATTAGTACATATTCTGAGATCTCATTTTTGTTCAAAAAGTGTTTTAATTCTTGATTACAAATATAAATTTCTGGAAGATGTCCCCCAAAATGTGGTTATTTGGGCTGTGGGGATTGGTGATGTGGTTGGGAGGGACATTTTCTTTTTCACTTTAGGCCCTTGACTGTTTAAATTTTATATGAATCACGGTATGTATTACCTTATGATAAAAATAAAACAAAAGCGACTTTATTAGTGTGTGGGCAGGGGCTTAAGGAGAGGAAACCGGGCCCGCTGTGTGCATGCTCAGAACATGCTTGGAAGGGGATGGGAGTGCCTTTTGGCTGTGTGATGTCAACTTGGGGGGAGATTGTGGAAGGAAAAGTGTCCAGGAGTGAGATAAGGTCAAGGCCATTTTCTATCTCTTGGTACACGGCACGTGTCTGACACATAATGGAGTCAAATACGCATTCGAGGGATGAATGGCTGGATCAGTCAAGATTCACAGCAACTTTATGAAAAGCCCAAACCAAACCAAGCAGCTCAAGTCAGCAAGAAAGTAGGTTCTGTTGGAAATTTATGTTGCAAATAAAATATGGCTGCCGTTTCCTACTTTTTCCTTGAGCTTCCAGAATCTAATTCATTGCTAGCAATCAGTGCAGTATGCAGTTTTCTATTCATCATCCGTCTCACACTGAAGGCTGCTGTGCCAAGTTCTGGATCATAAAGCTGAACAAGGTTATACAACTAAGGGTAAGAGCAAAGGCAGGAGCCACACCATCTGTGTTAGCTGTGTTTGCATGTGACTTCAAGGGAGAGGTATCTAGGACCTAAAGCTGTTAAGGATAGAATGAACAAGGTTATTATTATTATTATTAATTATTATTATTATTTTAGGGAAATAAGGTTCTTTAATACTTGGTCTAATCAGAAAATTGTTCTTAATTATGACACTCTGATAATAGGGAAAACCCACAGTTAACAGTAGTGAGTAGGGATTTTTGGCCAGTGTTGGTAGAAAAGAATGAATCTGGCAAAATGAAAGAATTTTATGTGGTAGTATTTTCAAATGTAATTCTCTTCCGCATAGAAAAGCAAAGGCATATGAGTAGTAAAAAGCCTTCTTATTAGAGAGGGTGGAGAAAGGGGAAGGAGAGTGCTACCCTTGTGCTGTGCTTGTTCTTCATAATTCCTTTGCTTGAGGGTTCTCTCTTTCTGCATTTGAGTCTTGTAAATCAAAGAAAGAATGTTGTGACTGACATTTCCATTGAGTCACTTTTAACTTTCATACCCTTGGGTTTTAGCATTTAGCCCGTCTGTAATGGCTACCGGATGCCCACTCTATTCAGACGGTGATATTGTTGAGCTAATGGTCAGATCATTTCCTTTGGAACAAAATGAAAAGCTTTTTGTGCTCACAATTGGAGGAAAATATAAAATTTTAGTAGGCCTCCTCTGCAGGTTGAAAAGAGTCCATGTTTGAACACCATCCACTTTGCGGCTCAACTGTCCCGGGGAAGGCCTCCAATGTGTTTTCACAATTCGTCCTTAGAAATACTTTAAAGAAGAGTAATAGATCATTGACACTTTATGCTCTAGAGTAATTTAAATTATGAGGGGTGGGGGGGAGAGAGAGAGAGAGAGAAAGAGAAAGAGAGAGAGAGAGAGAGAGAGAGAGAGAGAGAGAGAGAGAAAGGAGGAGGAGGAAAAGGAGGAGGAGGAGGGAGGGAAGGAAGGAAGGAGGGAGCATTTGTATGTGAGCATGTGTATACGTACATACATAAAACTAAATATTCATGTTCATGTGACATAATCTTAGTACAAATCCTCCTGATTTTTAGGTACTCTCTCCTATATCTGCAAAATATGTGATTAAACATTAGAATTTTAGACATATTCTGCCTCTACATCAGGAAATATAACAAAAATGAGTAATAACACTAATATAGCACTCAGTAGTGCTTGGTACTGTTTTAAGCACTTAATATTTATGAACTCATTTAGTCCTTACAACAGCCCTGTTATTATCCCAATTAACAATTGAGGAAACCGAGACATAGATTAAGTAATTTGCCCAGGATGGTATAGCTAGTAAGTGCTGGGTCTGTGTTCAAGTTCAGGAAGTCTTTCTTTAGTTGAAAGCAAATTAAAATTTATTTGAAATAAGAATTTATGACATATGAGTCATTCCTAAATCTGCAGGTTAATCTTGGAAATTGGAGATTATTCTATCAGTGTGTATAGTATGCCATTTAACTGAAATAATCTTATATAACCTGAATTCCTTGTTACATGACCAGTATTCTAAATTGCTTTCCATAGCAAGCATGCACATTAAAAATTATTTTATATGTAAATCTGAAATACATTAAAGGGCGGTCAATTTAACAGAGATTTGCTTGTCTCCTCTCTTTCCTTAGGGAAGAAAGATGAGCTCTTTCAGTTCCCAAATGACTCCTCAATTTAAAATGAATTATTCCACCAGAATAAAATATTCTTTCTCCTCTTGCAGCAAAAGCAGCTACTGCTTTCAAAAGCTAACATCATTTTTCTTTTCAATAGTCTGTGATTAATCCTGATGCCTGACTCTGGCCAGTTTCCTTTCTTTGAAAACTCAGCAGCAACAAAACTAGTGATTCACCCTTCTCCTTGAAATAAGTGCCGTGGTTGGTGTTCTACAGACATCTGCAGGCCCAGGCCACAGCCGGCACTTCTGGCCTTGAGAGATAGATAAGAACAGGAACTGGGGAGAAAGCTTAGAGTAAGTACTCACTGCCTTGCATACAAGAAGGACTTAGGAGATCCGCCACCCCCCCCCCCCCCCCCCCCCC
>PVJC01002166.1:0-35523 GCA_004026665.1 Murina feae | reverse complement strand
AGGGATGGTCCCTCAGCCTGGCCTGCACCTTCTCCAGTCCAGGACCCCTTAGGGGATGTCCAACTGCCCTCTCGCAATCTGGGACTGCTGGCTCCTAACTACTCACCTGCTGCCTGCCTGATCACTCCAAACTGCCTCTGCCTGCTGGCCTGATGCCTCTAACTGCTCCCCTGCCAGCCTAATCACCCCTAACCGCCTCTGCCTGCCTGATCACTCCTAACCGCCTTTGCCTGCTGGCCTGATCAACCCTAACTACTGCCCTCCTGGCTGATTACCCCCTAACTGCCCTCCCCTGCCAGCCTGATTGCCCCCAACTGCCTTCCCCTTGCTGGCCTGATCACCCCTAACTGCCTCTGCCTACCTGCCAGTTGTCCCAACTGCCCTCCCTTGCCTGCCTGGTCACCCCTAACTGCTCTCCCCTGCTGACCTGGTTGCCCCTAACCGCCTCTGCCTTGGCCCCTCTCACCATGGCTTTGTCTGGAAGGATGTCTGGAAGATGTCTGGTCTAATTATCATATTATCCTTTTATTAGTATAGATACCTTGCTAATCGAGTAACTACTATTGATGGACTTTTGATTGTTTGTAGTTCTTTGCTGTTATTAATAGTGATACATTCTTGTGTATGCATGTAAATTCTTTGGGTATATACGTAGGAGCAGAAGTGCCTGGGTATTTATATATGTGGAGTTGTGAAACAACTTTCCAGAGTGGTATGTGAGTTTCAGTGGCTCCATCATTTGGTATTGTGTGTCATCTTCATTTAGTTATTCTAGTGAGTGTATAGTGGAACTGTGTTGTATCAAACTTGATTTGACTCAACAGCTGTTTATTGTAAAACATTTGGAAAATACAGGAAGTGTAAAATGAAAATTAGAAACTGTTTTCAATTCTGTGATCAAGATATACAGTCATGACACATCATGTTTTGGTCAACAATGGACCACTTATACAATGGTGGTCCCATAAGATTATAATGGAACTGAAAAATTCCTATAACCTAGTGACATTATAGCTGTGATAATGTGGTAGCGCAATGCATTACTCTGTGTTTGTAGTAATACTGGTGTAAACAAAACCACTGCACAGCCAGCTGTATAAAAGTAGAGCATATACAATTAGATCTATCTATATATATAAAAGCCTAAGTGACTATTACAATGGAACGACTGGAATGACCGATTGCTATGACATGCACTGACCATCAGGGGGCAGATGCTCAATGCAGGAGCTGTCCTCAGCCCATAGGCCCCGATTGCCAGTGGGGCCTGCTGGCCAACCATCTGGTCCCTCTCCCTGGCTGGGCCCCTGAACTGGGATGGGGAACTGGAGGTGGATAGTGGTGGACGTGGGCAGTGAGGGAAGGAGGGAGGAGGGAGGTGGGGAACCGCGTGGTGGCAGCTCATGGGCGGCAAGGGAAGGCAGGGAACCTGATTTGCCCTGATCAAGGCAGTGGTTGGCCCCTCTCCTTGCAATGACAGTTAGCCCCGCCCCCTGGCCAGCAGGCCCCAATCACTGGCTAGGCCTAGGGACCTCACCCTGCATGAATTTCGTGTACCGGGCCTCTAGTGTAGTACATAATACTTGATAATAATAATAACTGACTATGTTACTGGTTTATGTATTTACTAGTTATTATTTAGAGTGTACTCTTTCTACTTAAAAAATGTTTTATAAACAGTATGCCATTTAATGCCGGCAGCAGCTTCATACATCCATCTCATGTTTACTGCATCTCTTGATTGCATTATTTCTCTTGTGCTTGATTTAATCTCATGTTGTTTTGTACAGAATCATGCTCTACAGACACATAGCCTAGGAGCAATGGGTCAGACCATGTAGCCTAGGGGTGGAGGAGGCTATATCTAGGTTTGGGCTAGTACACACCATGATGTTCACACAACGACAAAATCACCTACTGATGCATTTTTCTGAATGTATCCCTGTTGTTAAGTGGCTCATGACTGTATAGCTGTTAATATTTGGGTGTATTTCCTTTCCTCACAGCACGTATGTATGTATATATATGCTAGATACAAAATTGGAGTTGTTTTATGCAAGAATGATACTGTTAAAGGGGGTATTTTGGGTGCCCATATAATGATACATGAAAGTAATGACTGGAACGGCAAGGAATTGTCTTAGTGTGTATTGTATTGCTATTTCCCTATTATATTTGGAGGAAGAAGGGAAGAGGAAAGGAAGCCAGCATTTATTGTGCTGCCGCTATGCCCCGGCACTGCAGTGCTGGGAAGTGATACGCCCTTCCAGAGTAGACTGGGGCACTGTGTGAAAGTGTAGCCTACATGGCAGCCAGATAATGTGCAGCATGTTTGAAAAATAAGTCTGTTTCACACTAGTAACCGAGCCTGTTGGAAAAGGGCTTGCATCATAGTGTAAATTGAGTTTCATTAAATTGGCGGTTGTTTGCCCAGGTGTGAAGGCACACATTCCTCTATTGTTTTAACCCACTTGAACATTAACACTTTGAATGGAGAATACTTCATTACTTAGTGCATAGCTTCACATTTTAAAACAATTGCCCTGTTTTCTTCAAATGCATTCAATCCAGTTGCTGGTTGTTCAACATTGATTCTAATCTCAAAATCCTAATTTAGTCTCTATTTGAGTATTTGGCAGTATTGTCTGAATCTTCAGGACAATCAGTAGAAATCTCTTGGTTTTCTCTTAAGAGCAGAGGGTATGGGATTTTTGTATTGAGGATTGTTGACCTGGCTAAAGTTCTCTCATGAGTAGAAGTTAAATTTTGTGTATGTGCATCACTTTGAAGAATAATGAATACTGAATCTAATGGCTTTTAAAAAGAAAAACCAGAATTCATAAAACCTAATTCAGTAAATACAACCTAAGTAAAAACAGTAGCTTAGTTATATAACATGTTGGGCAATTGGATATTTCATATTAATTCTTTTTTTTGTGTGTGATTTCTGAAATTTCTTCAAGTGGTAAGATACATGTATGTATTCTACTTTTATATAACTGGCTATGCAGTGGCTAGGGACACGTTTCCTAGATACTGAATAAGATTGACCATTTTCATTCTTATTGATTGTATTTGTCATGTGGAGATGCCTTTAGAGGCGTTAGGTGTGCAAATCCCCTTGTTCCTTGTGAAATAGCTGTGGAAATTGCTGTGCATCTGATTCTTGTGGCCGCTTTCTTGGTTCTTCTCTCAGCGACTCCCACAGCAGGTCACACTCTGTGGTTGCTTCTACTTTGCTTGGCTTAGGAATTGTGACTTCTGACTGTGCAGGTTGTGGGAAGGAAGGAAAGGAAGAAGGAAGCTGATGTAGAATTGTGTTACATGTTGGGTGCTGGGTTTGAGACAGCCTGCTGCCTAAAAAGGAAACCATGGGCTTCCCAGCATCACAGTTTTACATGTTCTATGGCCATTTCAGCCTCCATTGATTTATTTTTCTATTATAATAATAACTTGTTTGTAATCAAAATTGAAGGACTACGGACATGTGTGATGTAAGTTGAAAGCACCCTATTTTGTCACCTCCAGTCGTACTTACTCTTTAAGAATTTGGTAAACTTTTTTTTTATAAGTAACTATAGAAATGAGACTACACAATAACTACATATATGATTTCGATACTTAAAATAAAAGTATCTTGATACTTTCCATGGTCGTGTGTATATGAATCTTATTTTTTTAAATGGCTTCCTGGTTTTCTACAATGTGGTTTTATCATAATTTAGCTAACCTCTTATTAATAGACATTCTAGTATTATAAATACTTTGTATGTAGTCTTTATGCACTTAGCAGTGTATTTATATAATTCTTCTGTTTATAGTTAATTATTAGAATAAACTGCTGGGTTGGATGGTTTGTACGTTTTAAATTTTATATTGTCTGCAGTAAATGTACCAACTTCACTTTTGTTCTCCACCCTTGTAAAGGCTATTTCTCCATATTTTCTGGTGTTTTCAAAGCACAAACTGGGAGTCAGAAGTGTCAGATGAGGCATTTTGGAGCTTCAGTTTTTAGTCAAACGAGAGAACTTTATTTTCTGGGTATAAGAGGCAAGAACAAGGAGAAATGGGTTCATCTTTGTCAAGATGAGAGACATTCAGGGCCCAGAGGAGTAGAATGAATAGAAAGAAGAAGACAACAGGAAAAATGCTGGTCTTCTACTAGAAGCCATCCCTCCATGCCCTTTGGTCTGGGCATGAGGCAGATTTTGGTTTGGCCCCAGAGTCTTCCTTAACTCTTGTCTCCCTTCTCACCATTTCAGGATAACCTGCATGAGAAACCCCGGGGAACGGGAACCCTCCTGTTTCCATGAAGATAGCAATCACTGTTTTAATTTTTAGCAACAGAAACTAACCCTGGCAGATCTAAGTGGAGAGAATATACTGTGAAGACATTGTAAGGCTCACAGGATTTCTGGGAAGGTGGGAGCCAGGCTGTGGCAATGGGCAGGAATGGAGGGAAGTGGGGTAGTCCTACCTCAGGCACACTCTGATTAGGCCATGCCACCAGGGGCCAGGCTGCAGCTGGCACTCGGGTCCACTCCCTAGCTGCTGGAGGGTTAGTGGTGAGATGGGGCCTTTTCATTCCTGCCAGTTGATGGTGGAGCCTGCCTTACTTGGGGACTCCATGAATAGTGGGGGTTCCCCAACACAGGAAGGGATTGCGTTCAGATACTGACTGAAATATGCATCATCTTCCCTGGGATCTTTGCCATCTCAGAAGAGGGGGAGAGAGATATAGAGATATACCTACAGATCCATGCTTGTGTACATATTTGTTTTAAAATGACCCCTCAAACACCCCACTTTAGGTGGCTTTGGAGCACCCAGAAGCACACTGTCCTAAGGTGCTGGGTCTAACTGCTGGGGTTGGGATTCTGCAGGCGGTTGAACATGTGTGCTGGTGGCGAGGTGAGTATAATTTCCTTGGAGATTGGATCTAGCCTGGAAACTAAGACTCTTCTGCAGGAAGACCTGGGTAGGATGATTGGATGGTATGATTATTTGGTTTTGGGAATCTGAAAGCCCAAATTCAAATTTCCTGGAGAGGTGATTTAAGGAAAGAGAGGCCTAGCTTATGGGTGAAATGACCTGGTTCTCGTTTTAGTTTCACTTAACAACTAGGAGGGACCCTGGACAAGTCCCTCGACTGTCACTGTTTCTCCATACTTGAAATGAGAGTTTGGGTGAAGTCACTGTTTGTGAACCAGGTCATCCACCAGAAGAATTCCCTGAGTTTTGTGCGCGCGCATGTGTGTGTGTGTGTGCACGCACACATGTGTGTGTGCGCGCGTACATGCACACATGCACACATGCAAAGTGTTAGGCCTCACCCCTAAACCATCTATCAGAATTTCCTCAGGCATTTGTATTTTTAAAAGGCTCTCCCAGGTGATTCCAGCAGAGCCACAGTCCTAAGGAGGCCTAAGAAATGTTACCAGCTTTGTTTCAATGAAATATGAAATTTGTTCAACTTAAAGGTGGATATTTGGGAAAATTGGTGTTATAACTCATTCAAAACACCTTCAACTTAATGATGTTTTTAGTTGTCTCTGAAGAATACTGTCATTTGAACCTTCGTCCCTCAATACTTTGTTTTTCTGTACTAGCAGCTCTTCTGATCTTAGGGAGAGCTCCAAATTGGCTCATCCTCAAATTGTCCTTCATGCATTCTGTTGGCAAGATTGCTAATTTCATATCTCCTTCCTGTCTTCTCCTTCAGTAACCAAAAGCCTGTGTTTTTTTTTGAGGGTGTGGCAATGTGCAAAGATAAGCAACTCTGTATTTCCACCTCTCTTTCACCTGGACAGGGGCCAGTGACGTAAGCTGTAGTCAGTGAAAGCTGAACGTTGAGTGTGGGCTGGTGGGGACGTCCCAGGGCCTGACTTGTGTGGACAAGGCTCCCCTTTGCTTTTGCTCTGTCTTCCTACTTACTGCTTGGAACATGGTCACGATGGCTAGACCCAGCAGCCCCCTAGGTCATGAGGTGACCGTGAAGATGGAAGTCATGCTCTAAGCAAGTGGAGCACAAAGCAGGAGCCTGGGTCCCCAGTGGCCACGGAGCCACGATACCAGCCCTCCACTGCTTACCTCCATACTTCCTGCTTATGGTTGGAGCCAAAGTTATTTTGTGTTTCCCATTATCTGCAGCTGAACTTAACCTACCCGGTACCCTTGCTGTGTTTTCCACGCCATCTTGAAGGTGGCCTGTTCATAGTAGCTGCTTGGTTAAGTGTTTGACAAATTTAATGCCCAATGGCTTTGAGGTGGGGAGTTAAAAGGCTCCAACTGCTCTGACCTCTGTCCTTCCTGCCTTAGATTACATTTCTCGTAGGGTCCTTTTTTCCTATTCCAACTGCCAGGAAGGTATTTCTTAGTCCTTTGTTCAGGGCTTGAAGGCTGCAGGCGCAAATATTTTACAAGGCAAGTGGGCAGTAGGCCTTTGAGATCCCCGCTGCTTGCGTGCACTATTGATTTCCAATGAAACTCGAAGGGCTGGGCACTTTTTCTGAATCTTCTCAAGGAATTGGAGGTGGAGGTTCGAATGATGTCAGACAAGCCCACTGTGGAACCCTTTGCTTTCATGTGGAGGCTGGACTTTCCACAGCACCTGCCAGCAGCTTGATGTCAGGGGCGTCTTTGGAAAGTTCAGGAGCCTTGGTTGCCAGCTGTTGACAAGGGGTCTGCCTTCTCAGTGGCAACCTCGGAGGTGGTCTTGGCCAGGCCTGCCTGTCCCTGACTCATGCTGAGCCCAGTCGGCCAGACTGACACGCCCCCCTTTGGGGCCCAGGACAACATGCTGGTTTCCTGGAAGCATTTAGGCTAAGATTCTGCCTCTAAGAAAATGATACTGTTTTTGCAAGTAGGCACTAATGGGATGTGTTTAAAACTTTTTCTCCCTTAAGAGTAAGCCCTTTTCAAGAGAAGACGGGGTTAAAGAGAAGCCACCCCAAACAAAAAGCAAAACCAGGGAGGGGAATTAACTCTTCACGGATGCCAAGGAGTTTATTTCAAAATAGGTTTCACTGACTGCAGGGCTTTGGATGGTCCACCCCTGTGTGCACTTGAAGAGCAGAGGGCAGCGGTGGACCCCACACCCGTTGTGGGGAAAATATGAATTCCGTAGCAAACCCCAGTGGCTCAGAAGTGTTTGCTTGTCCTGGAAATAATTACAGAAATACGCAATCCTTCAAAGGTAACAGCTGGCTGCCCAGAGACAAGCTGGCACGCAGTCAACCTAAATAGATGGAGGTGACGTGCAGAAGGAAAGGGAGGGGCCTGAGAAAAGGGCCAGTGAGCTTTAGTGCCCACGTCCAGAGATACCCTGCCCTGTCCGGTGCCTGACTCTTCTGCAGGTTACTCTTGTCTTTATACTGCATGGACGCCCAGCCCAGAGCCCAGTCACCTGCCGCCTCTCCTTCCCAGGCTCCCATGGAGGAAACGGGACCTCCCACAGCACCGGCGGGAGCCCAGAGCCAAGCTGTGCTTGCTGTCCAAGGAGTGTCCTGGCCAGTGCTGGGCGGTCAGCCTGGGCTTGCCATCTGCTTCCAGTGCAATTCCACGTGTTGATTTAGACCCTTGAGATGTCTCTGCCCCTCAGTACCTCCTCAAGGCAGCCGTGTGCTTCTCCGTACTTACCCAGCCCAGACCTGGGTGCTCACAGCAGGGCGAGGCAGCAGCTTTGCTTTCCCTTCTTCCTGCCCAGGGAGGAGGGCCCAGCTTTGGGCCTCTCAAAACCCCAGGGCAAATCCTTTTTTCTCCTCTGCAATTTTGCATCTGGTCACAAAAGCAGAACCGCATCTTCGTAGATTTATGACCGTGGAGGTTTTTTTTTCTTCTTTCTTTCTTTTTTTTTCATAGCATGCGAGACATTTTCAAGTGGAGAATGCAGTTCTGATAAATCCAGGGAACCTGTCATGGGTTTTCTGAAATCCAGTTTCTATGAAAAGCTACAGTAATAACATTGTGAAGGAACTTACTGAAAACACGGGCCTTCAGAGCAAGTTTTTGCAGAGGATGCGTTTCACATGGAACGCTTTCTGAGGCAGTTCTGTTCAGTTATTTTGCAGCCCCTGGCTGTGCTTCTGCAGAACCCAGAGGCAACATTTTTAAAGGCTGGAGTTTGGCTTCTCTTTGGCCTCCTCAGCGCGTGAGCACTCCAGGAAGACCGAATTTCTTCTTGTCAAGAGGTCACAGGTAAATCCCTGGAGGAATTCAGGAGGAGCATCTGCTTTTGAGTAAATAGTCATTAGCATTCCATGGACAAAGCCCTGCTAATCACAGTCGGTGGGCACTCAAGTTGGCGCTCCCTGCTCCCTCGCTTCTTGGGGTGTGAGGGGTTGGTTAAAAGAGCGAGAGCCCTTGGAGCCCTGAGCCCCCTGATGTTCCACTTGTGTGCTGTGCAGTCGTGGATAAACAAATCCCTTGACCTCTCGGAGCCTCCGTTTCCTTACCTGTAAAATCACACCACCCACTCAGTGACTTTTTTAAAAATTAAATGCATTTTATTGACTTTTTTTACAGAGAAGAAGGGAGAGGGATAGAGAATTAGAAACATTGATGAGAGAGAAACATCGACCAGCTGCCTCCTGCACACTCCCCACTGGGGATGTACCTGCAACCAAGGTACATGCCCTTGACTGGAATCGAACCTGGGACCCTTCATTCTGCAGGCCGATGCTCTATCCGCTGAGCCAAACCTGTTAGGGCACTCAGTGACTTCTTATGTGAATCAATAAAGGCATGTTGTGTTGATGCTTTCTAAACTGTAGAGTGCTCGCCCAACTGGCATGCCTCAGTGGTTGTGCCTCGACCTATGAACCAGGAGGTCACAGTTCGATTCCTGGTCAGGGCACCTGCCCAGGTTGCGGGCTCAATCCCCAGTAGGGGGTGTGCAGGAGGCAGCAGATCAATGCTTCTCTGTCACCATTGATGTTTCTATCCCTCTCTCCCTTCCTCTCTGAAATCAATAAAAATGTATTAAAAAAATAAAAAGGATTTTCTTTCTTTTTTGAAAAATATATTTTATTTTTTTACAGAGAGGAAGGGAGAGGGACAAAGAGTTAGAAACATCAGTGAGAGAGAAGCATTGATCAGCTGCCTCCTGCATACTCCCCACCGGGGATGCGCCCGCAACCAAGGTACATGTTCTTGACCGGAATCGAACCTGGGACTCTTGAGTCCGCAGGCTGACGATCTATCTGCTGAGCCAAACTGGTTAGGGCAAAAAGGATTTTCTTTAAAAAAGCTGTAGAGTGCTTTGAAATATTAGTGATCAAGATGATGGTCTTTTTTCTACTGTCACCATCCCACTGCCACCATTGACAGAGGCGGCACCACCATCACTGGTGCCCTCATCCCCGGCGTGGACAGTGCCTCTCCCACGCGTGCGTGCGGTGCGTCGTGTCCTTCCTGTGCCACTTTCTGTGCTGGTCCTGATTTGGCAGCTGGGACCTTTACGTTTCCGGCTCTCAGGTAGTTTTTCTCTTTCCATGTCTTTCTATTCTAACTGTGTAGGCTCCTGTTTTCTGTAGCATCATTCTTTGCCTTGTCCTTCGCAATCTTCAGCTCTTACCTATTTTTTAAGGGAGTGTGGGGGAGGGGCCAACTCTGTTCTGCTGATGAAAGGCTGGGGACCCCTGAGAAAGTGACTCACTAGTGACTAGCCTGACTTTTTCTGTGCTCCCTTCATGTTTCCCCCTCCCCCAGGGTTCTGAGAAGATAGGAAAGCTTTTAGAAGGTGTTGACCATTTTTAACCCTGTGGGGCTACAACTCACATTTAATACAAATGCTTTTTATTCATTCGTTCAATACAGATCTTTACCAAGTGCCCACTCTGCCAGGCCCTACATTAACCCTAAGGATACGGCAGGAAGAGGAAGGATAGCAAAGCAAAGGTCCCACTGGTGGCAGCTGGTGCTGCGGTGGGGAGACCTGGTGGAGGAGAGGCCAGTGAACACACCGAGGCATGTCAATAAGCGCAGGGAAGAGACAGTGGACCGTGAAGGATGGTGGGGACGGTAGAGAATCCTGCTTCGTGGGAAAGGTCTTTTCTATGAGATAGCCAACGAGTTGAGACCCGAAGGAAAGTTTGGAGTTTGGCTACCTGGGGGAAGGGCTTTGGGAAAGCGCGCCCCAGGGCACTAGGTATAAAGGCAGGAGGATGTTTTGGGGACCACAGCCAGGCCAGTGTTGCTGGAGGGGAGTTAAGGGAGAGGTCTGAGGGGGGGAGGGTAATAGTGGGGGGCGGAGCATGCTGGCTTTTGCAGCCATCTTAAGGATTTTATTGTGATGGGAATGGGAGGCGAATTAAGGGTGTTGAGAAGGGAGGAGGCAGGCAGCCCAGTTAGGAGCCTAGTGGAGTAGCCAGGCCTTTCTGTGGAATTTGTTCTGCAGTCATTACAGGAGGCCAAGGCCCAGTGATGTGGAAGAGCAGGGTCGGTGGAGGCAAGGCCCTGAGGGCGGGAGCGCAAAGCTGGAGCGGGCACCTCAGGAATCCAGACACCTGCCTAATCCAGAGGGTCCTCATTGAAAAATGTGTTTAAAAATGTCACTTCTAAAGCTGATTTTGGCTCAGCTTCTATATGGAATTTCTTTCTTTTCTTTTCTTTTCTTTTCTTTTCTTTTCTTTTCTTTTCTTTTCTTTTCTTTTCTTTCTATTAAACTCACATGAAAACGCTTTGTAAACCCAAAACATTATTAGAATGCATACTGACCTACTGACCAGAGTTACCCATAGTTCTGGGCTTGGAAAACATTCTGAAACAAATATTTTTTCTTGCATTTATTTATCAAAACATTAACTGAGTGCTTACCAAATGGTAACCTAATTCTTATTGTACTGGTTGATACTAGAATTTATGCCTGGTCAGTTCACAGGCCTCTTGGGAGACTGGGTCATCTGTCTCTCTGGACTGAGTTTTCCTGTTATCTGACGTGGGTAGAATTGGTAACTGGTGAATCACTTGGTTGCTGCTGGCAGAGCCTGGTCATTAGCCGCTGCTCCTGGGAGTGGACTTCCAAGTGGCTCTCCGTGTACGTGCGGAGGGTCAGGGCAGCTGCCGTGGCAGCGAGCACTGCATTTTAGTGTTCACAGGAGGTCGTGAGTCACTCGCTGCAACTTTCCTGATGTGTGTGTCTATTCTTTTTTTTTTTTTTTTTTGTGGAAAATATGAAAAACAAAAAAGATTCTTCATTCCCTAGTCTTACCATCCTCCCAACATCTTTAAAGAAAGAACTGAAAAGTAGGCCTCATGTGGGTGAGAGTTCTTATCAGAAGCTCATTAGGATAACATGGAGTCTTTTTGCTCCTGAAAACAAAAGATCCACTTTTGATGATATTTAAATTGAGTTCAGAAAAGGGGTTCTGTCATGTTGTTCCATGTCTAAAAGTATATTCTGTTTAGTGTCTTCAAAGACATCAAGTGCGAGGTGGGCTGGAAGTTAAGGGAGTTAGGTGACCGGGTGAAATTATATTTCTGCATCCTGTCCTGTTGAAGCCTTTTCAGCAAGGGGGATGCTCAGAAAGAAAAGAGTCCAATCCAAGAAGTGGCTTTCAAAAGCAACTGAGAACACACCCTTCTGTGTGTTTATTTTGGAAAAGGGAAAATGGAGCTCAGTGTCTTGGGGCCCGAGCATCAGGGCCGATGACCACAGACATTCATAAGGTGAAATCATTTCCTTTGATAGCGACCTTTGCCCCGCTTGCCTCCTCTGAGGCGAAGCTTTTCTTGAATGTGCGTGGCCCAGTTGTTCGCTTTGGACTCACAGAGTGATTATTAAGACAAGGTTTGGGCAGTCTTCCAAGAGCCAACCCTCTGGAGAATATGCACTTTTCCAGGCTCTGAGTCCCCTTGAGAATTTGAGCTTATCTTTTTAAAAAATATATATTTGTATTGATTTCAGAGAGGAGAGAGAAACATCAATGATGAGGCAGAATCATCGATTGGCTGCCTCCTGCACATCCCTCACTGGGGATCAAGCTGCAACCTGGGCATGTGCCTTGACCAGAATCGAACCATGACCACCTGGTTCATAGGTTGACACTCACCTTTGAACCACACCAGTCCAGTTGAGCTTATCTTCTATCAGAACCAGGAGATCTGACTTATCAAAGCTGCCAAGAGGCTGGCCTCAGCCTCAGACTCACTCTCTGCTGGCTCTGCGTTCATTCGTGCATTCCTTTGTTAGACCAGCGGTGCTCCCACCAGAGAGCCAAGATCAGATCTGGGTGTCCTTGCCCTCAGAGACCTCACAGTTTAGCTCTTCTGACATTTCTGCCATGTGCTGGTCAGCTCTCAGTAGTTTTCTCCATTCTCTGATTTGATGTGGGTAATTTCATTGAGTTTCGACTCAGTTTCTATATTGAGTTTCTTGCTTTTTTAAAATAATAATTTTGTTTTTTTTACTTATTGCTCTTAAAGAGAGAGGAAGGGAGAATGAGAAACATCAATTTATTATTCCACTTGGTTGATTCACTGATTGATTCTTGTGTGTGGCCTGACCAGGGATCGAACCAGCAAATTTGGCATATTGGGACAGGGCTCTAACCAACCGAGCCGCCAGGCCAGGGCTATGTAGCATTTCTTAAAATCTTGCAATACCTCCCAGAGAGCCGTCATGCTGCTTTTATATATTTTAAACCATGAATATCAAGGGTTCCTTGGAAAATTCTGTCATGGCTCACACTTTCCGAGTTCACTGTCAGTTACCCCACTAGTGTTCACAGCCTTTTCATTGACATCCCCAGGTTTCCTTTGGGACGGGTTTGGGTTGACTTCCTTCCTTGGCCATGAGGGCAACCAGCCAATGGTGGTTTTGAGTTTATATTGGAATCAGCCTGATGGCAGGGATGTGCCTTCTCCAGACTCTCATTCATTTCTGGTCCCCATGGGAGTCCTGAAGGCAGTGGATGCCAGTGGGTGGGACTGGACACCCTCATGCCCGTGGCAGGCTAGAACTGTCTCGCTTAATCGAGAGACTTTAATTCCCAGGTTAGTGTTCCGTACAGAGAAAAACGAAGGCGATGATCTGGAGAAACGTTGTTCTTTGGTTGTTCTGTTACCCTTTTTCCTCCTAAAGACGCTTCCTGGTCCTTCTTACCTCGGTGTGTCTTATCTTTGGTGTGATTATCTTCATGTTTTTTCTCTGTATGTAAATGGATGGTAGTTACCAAGTAAACATGAGATGGAATCTGACACTCAGATTTGGAAGAAGCTGCCTTTATTGAGGGGCTGACACTGGAGGCTGACCTGCCTATGAATGTGCAGCCTCTCTCACCCAACATTCCTCCACTGATGGGGAACTCACTCTCTTTATGAAACAACCCACTTCAGGCATCGCTAAGTGTTAGAACTCCCCACGGCGCCCCCTGTACCCCCCCAATCCCCTTCCCTTAGATTAAACTGGAATTTGTCTCCCTAGCACATCTACTCATTGTTCCTTGTTCTAACCTTTGGAGCCACACAGAGCAAAATTGATTCCCTTTTCACATGACAGCCCTTCTGGCATTTATACTTGACTAGAATCCTGGTGCACAAAAATTTGTGCACTCGGGGTGGGGGGGGGGTTCCCTCAGCCCGGCCTGTGCCTTCTCTCAGTCTAGGACCCCTCGGGGGATGTCCACCTGCTGGCGTGCCTGGCCAGCCTGGGTGAGGGGCTGATGGCTGTTTGCAGGCTGGCCAAGCCCTCCAGTGGGAACCCTCACCCCATGAGGGTGTGGCCAGCCTGGGTAAGGGGCTGAGGGCTGTTTTCAGGCTGCTCACAGCTCCCATTGACCCAACGTCACAGCGAGGCAGGCTGGAATCAGGTTCTGGGGTTTATTTATCTTCTATAATTGAAACTTTGTTGCCTTGAGCTGAGGCCTAGGCAGGCAAGGAAGCCTCCTGTTTGCTTTAGCTCCGTGGCTTCTATAATTGAAACATTGTTGCCTTGAGCTGAGACCCAGCTGGCCTAGGCAGGCAGTTTCTTCCATCGTTGGTGCAACAGAAGCCTCCTGTTTGCTCTAGCTCCATGGCTGCCGTCTCTCATTTTGGCTGGGTTAATTTGCATACAGCAGCTCTGATTGGCTGGTGGGCGTGGCTTAGGTGTAACAGAGTGAGAGCCAATTTGCATATTATTCTTTTATTAGATTAGATGACAGTTCATCATGTTCTTAGTCCCATTTCTCTTCTGTACCCGCTATCTTCTCGTAGCTTCTCAGTCCTGAAACCATCCTGGTCACTCTTTTCTTAAACTAGGCTCTTGCTGATCAACTCCCCAGCAGAGGAAATTCCCTAAATCACCTGAGAGCACCAAACAGCAGGACTCGTTTGGTTAATGTGGCTGCTGGGCTGGTGGTCTCCTTATTCCCAGGACTCCCATTATGCTCCCCTGAGGCTGTGTGCTTGTTTAAAAAGACACACTTCTGAAATAGTTGGGGGAGTTGTTCTTGATTTCAGGGGAGTCTACAGTATGACTCACTGCCCTGCCTGCTGAATCTGGAGGTATAATTTCCAGAAGTCACAATGGTCTTTGACAAGCATCTCACAGTGAACTTGTCATCAATGGTGATCCCCAAGCCGTTAAAAAAAGAAAAAGAAAAAGAAAAAGAAAGGTTTACATCTGTTCCTCACCCATCCTTCAGTCAAACAGTGCATTCTTTAGGCCTTTGTTTTCCCTATTAAACTTCATTTTTAGATTTGACCCATGGATCCAGTCTGCTGATCTGTTCAGCTCCTTAACTCTCCCACAATGCACTGTTTCCAATTGATTCAGGGCACCAGCATTAAGGTGAGAGAGACATGGTGTAAATCCCATGTGGGGAACAGTGAAGTGTCTTCTGGGACAGTTGACAGAGCAGATGAGTGGTGTCTCAGGAGACCCCGGGGCAGGCGGCAGCAGCCTCAGGAAATCAGAACGGGGAAGCCAAAAAATGGCGGCATCTCATCTCTGCTTCTCTGAACATTTAAAACTTTTTTCTTTTCTGTTGGCTGACTTCCCCTGTCTGCTTATGGGGTTGACAGAATAATGCTCTCTCCTCTCCCCTCAAATTAGACGTCCATACCCTAATTCTGCAGCCTGTGAACATGTCACCTTACATGGCAAAAGGGATGTGATTAAATGAGGACCTTGCGATGAACAGGCTTTCCTGGGTTATCAGGTGGGTCCATTGTCATCACAGGTCCTTACAAGGGAGGAGGGAGGCAGGATTTGGAGTCAGGGAGAGGGTGTGAGGATGGACGCAAAAGCAGAGAAGATGGTACACTGACTTTGAAAATCGGAGGCCTGGGCCAAGAGTTAAGACTTGCAGGCAGCCTTTGGGAGCTAGAAAAGGCCCCTCAGGGGACCTTTCTAAAGAGAACTCAGTCTTGTCACCTCCTTGATTTTAGCCTCCTGAGACTTGAGATTTCCATCACAGTAAAAAGCAATGTGTTGCTTTAAGCCCCTACCTTGTGAATGCCTCTCGGCTTAGCCTTCCTCCACATGGCCCACCCTTCTGCAGTAATGAGCTCCCAGCCTCCTGTCGTGCCCCACTCTGGAGGCCCTGTGATGTGTCCCTGCCGTCCCACTCCCCTCAGCATCATGGTCTGCCTTGGGGCCTGACACAGGTGGGTACTCGGTAAATCTGTGGAGCCCAGGAGCCCAGGAGAAAGCTGATGATGCCTTTCAGAAGCCCAGCTGTGAGATTGTGGTTCTTTCGGCCCCCAGCTCAGCAGCCCTGCCAGGACAGGAAGAAGGCCAGTCCCTCAAGATTTTCTTTCCATGAACGGGCCTGTTTTTTACCACGCACGGAATCACTGCTCTGTGGCCTCTGTGTGGTGAGCCTACCCACTTGTGGAGGCTGAAATATAGCCATTTTTATACCCTTCAAATATCAGAGGTTAAATTGAAACCCCCACTGAAATGTTTTGCTGTCTTCTATTTTTTTAATGACTACAGTTGATGTAAAAGTGCTTCCACCTTCACGATCTCATTTATTCCCCACAGTGGTCCCATGAAGTTTCCCTTGCGAGGATGGGAGTGGCCATGTCCAAGCTCTTGACAGTTGGGCTGGGCACCTGCCACCCCTTTTCCTGGGTCAGAGTTCAGGGTGGAGACTCGCCCAGTCTCACTCGTGTAGTTAGAAGACAGTTCTGTTCCCCGGGATGTTGGAACCACAGCTCATCACCTCTTCAAAGTTGTCAAGAACATTCTCAGGAGCTCCTTGAGTTTTGATCTCCTCATTAGGATGGCATCCTCTCATGACCTCCTCTGTCCCTGCTCTTAACATCACCTCTTTGCTGCCCAGGCCTGTAGCCATCTTCCTTCTGGTTTGAATTGGAGATACTCCAGGAAGGCCTCCCAGATTAGCACCTGCTCTCGGAGGCACCTGCTGTCAGGTGTTCTGGGGCCCCCATCTCATGTCTCCTGCTGGGGTGCACATGGAGGTGCTCAGTTGCTGCTGGCTGGGTGCTGTCCTGGCAGCCATGTCCTCGGCCTTCTTTCTCCTCGTAATCCTCTGCAGGTGGTCTCCAAACTATGAACCAGATGGATTCCAAAGTTTATTTTTGCAATTTGTAGATTGTTTGAAGCTGGTATACACCTTCCTGGGGATTCAGTGCATAAATGGTGGTTATGTTCCAGGTCCCCAACTAACACCTGTTGCACTTGTTATGCAGCCTACTCTTGGGCTTGGAATCAAGGTAGGTCTCGGTGACTTCTGGCTTTGCCACAGCTGTGGGGTGACCTTGGGCAAGTGATTCAAACCCCCTAAGCCTCAGTTGCCTGCAAAATGGTGGTAAGAAATACCTATCTGGTAGGATTGCTGAATAATATATAAAAAGTGCTTAGCTTTTTAAGTGATTGGTATTAGTTATTACTAATGCTAAAAGTGATTGGTATTTGTTATTATTATGCTATTAATTACTTATCTAGTCTGTTTAATAGCACCAGATACTTAATTATTACTTATACTGCCATTTCTGTGGGTAAACTGATTCCAAGGTAAAATTCTATTAGATAGTCACTCATTCAAATGTCTTTTTTCCCCCCTTCTGGTATTCTCAGATTGCCAGAGGTTGCCAGGGAGGAGTCCCTTTCCTTTTTTCATTCAGTTCATAAATAATTGCATTATTTCAGGCATTCTCTGGAGCACTGGGGGCAAAATGATGAGAAAACCAATATTGTCTCTGTTCTCATGGATCTTACAATCTGGTGGGGAAGACAGAGATTAATTAAAATAAAAAATCATGGAAATGTGAAAATACATCTACTTCAAGGAGTGGTGCTGGTAGAGGGCGCAGGGAGGCTGCCCAAGATTTGATGGGCCTCTGGGCTGGGCCTGTGCTGTTGGTGGCAGACACTGTCTTCAGCTGGGTGACTTGAGGCTTGGGCAGCACTGGGTTCAGATCAGGGCAGGAGTGGTGGTAGCTCGGGCTTCCGCGGGGGACAGCCCAAGGGGTCTAAGACATTGGCGATGCGAACATTTATAAGAGAGGAGCAGCTGGGAGGAGCATTGCTGCGGAGGAAAGCAGACTTTCTGTTTTCCAGTCAGTGAGCTGAGTCTCAGGGGGTGCTTATTAAGGAATGTTTTAAGTGAGGTGTTAACTTGGCCACTCCTTATATTCAACCCAAATAGCACCCTGTCCACGTTCCCGAAGGCCAAGAAAGGCTAATTAATACATTTCTCCCTCTAACTGCCTCCATCTCATCTCTCATTTTTCACTCCTTTCTTGCTCTCCTCTCTTTGTATTTCTCTGTGTGTCTCCTGTTTGATCTCTCCCATTCTGCTCTGCAACTAACTTAGCTCCTTCGTCTTTCATCTAGCTAACGTTCCTCTCGGAGAAGGATTTTCTGTGACTCTGAGATGGAGGAGGACGGGGGCAGAGTGCTGCCTTGCCTGAGCAACACTGGGGTATCGGTTTTGCTTTAAGTTTCTATTTACACTGTGCTCCGACGTTACCTTCTCAGGCAAAGGTGTGTCTTGTACTTGCCCTGCTCTCTGCTTGCTCTGCTTCCACAAGGAGCAGTTTGCAAGTGTTTTAGTCATTTAGCTCTACTCTTTGGCTCGTGGGAAACTGTGCACAGCTCATAAATTATCACCATGTGGATCACATTCACACCTTGTGCAGTGCTTGGAGCTTGGGAACTGGCTGGCCGTCTCCTTGGGTACCAGCGATGTGATGCTGTGCGGCCTCTGGGTCCAGGAAGACAGTTCACCCTGTTCTCCTTGGCAAAAGTATAATCCAGGAAACCCAGGAAAAGTGCTTAGAGCTAATTGAACAGGGTGGTTTGCCCTGCGATCTGTTGAAGGACATGAGGATCTCCGTTCTGGCTGCCCAACAGAGGGTAGGATGGGTCAGCAATGGCAAGTGTTGGCTCTTCAGTGACCACACTGACCACAGTAGTGGGTATGACTGTCTGCTGGCCTTCTATAACAGTTATTTAAAAAGATTTTTTATTTTATTTTTATTTTTTTTAAATATATTTTATTGATTTTTTACAGAGAGGAAGGGAGAGGGATAGAGAGTTAGAAACATTGATGAGAGAGAAACATCAATCAGCTGCCTCCCGCACACTCCCCACTGAGGATGTGCCCGCAACCAAGGCACATGCTCTTGACCGGAATCGAACCCGGGACCTCTCGGTCCGCAGGCCGAGGCTCTATCCACTGAGCCAAACCGGCCAGGGCAAAAAAAAGACTTAATTTTAGAATAGTTTTAGATTTATGAGAAAATTGTCAATAGTTGAGAGAGCTTCCAGAAACCCCACCTAGTTTCCTCTATTATTAACATCATACGTTTGGTTTGTCAAGCTTAAGGCACAAATGTGGCGAATTATTTTTAGCTGGAGTTTATACTTTACTCAGGTTTGCTTGGTTTTTATCTAAGGCCCTTTCCTGGTCCAGGATTCTCTCCAGGAGACCACCTCACCCTTAGGTGTTGTGTCAGCTTAGGCTCCTCGTGGCTGTGACAGTGTCTGAGACTTTTATTTTTGATGATTTTGACTCATCGGGTATTTTACAGGATACCCCTCTGTTGGGATTTGTCTGATGTTTCTCTCATGATTAGACTGGGGTTAGAGGCCTGGGGAGGAAGATCACAGAATAGTGCCATTTTCACTGCAGTACATGCTATCAGTATGACTTATCCCTGTTGTTGTCGCTCTTGATAAAGTATGGGCCTGGTCATGCTGTCAGGTTCCTCCACTGTGAGCTTATTCATTTTCCTCCTTTTGATACTGTCTTCCCTGGGAGGAAGTCACTGGATGCAGCCTGCACTTAGGGAGTGAGGAGTCACGCTCCCTCCCCTCCTTTAGGACAGAGTATCTGAACCCATTGTTTGGAATTTTTCTGAAAGGGAGATTTGTCTGTTCTTCCCATTTGTGTGTTTATTTAGTCATTTGCTCATATCAGTATGCACTCGTGGATTTATATTTTTGAGTTTGGGTGCTAATCCAATGCTACTTTACTTTGTTGCTCAGAGTATTCCAGCTTTGGTCATCAGGAGATCCATGTCTCTGACATATCTCCATCCCTGTGGGCTTTTCTTTCTTTCTTTTCTTTTCTTTTTTTCCAGGCACTTCCTTACTTTCTAATACTACAAGATGCTCCAGGCTCATCTTGTGTATTTCCTGCCCCAGTCTGAGAATCCACCATTTTTTTTCTAGTGGCCCTAGTTCCTTTAATTAGAGAGTTTATTGGAATTAGGAAACAAGATCTGGGCACTAGGTGTGCTCATTGCTACTGGGGTATTGTTGCTACTAAGCTCTCCGGATGACAGAGCAAAGAAAAAAATGTGTATACTGTAGATGTCTAAATATTTAATCATTTGTATTTATATTAAGCTAAACATGAATTTATACTGATGTCTCCCAAGTCTAATCCATCATCATGTGGGCCATTCTAGCTTTCCTCGCCTGCATATGTATAACCTCCCGCTCCAACAGGCTCCTGCCATCCCGTTACTTGTTTAATTCCAGTGTACATGTCTGGTGGTTTCAGAATTGTTAACCGATCCCTATGAAAAGCATTTTTATCAACTACAGTAAAACACTTATGTATAGTTCCTTTTGCTCTGTTCTTACAGACTCTACTGATTTCCAGCGTTACTTAGATCATTATCTTTGTCCCTCACTCACTTCAGTTAGGTTGCTTCATTTATTTGTAATGCAGTTAGATTCTTTTGGTCTGGTGGCTATTTAAAAGAGAAAAATGGGAAAATAAAGACTCAGCCATCAGGGGACTGAGTTAGAAAAAGTTGTGAACAATTAATTTCCTTATATCTACCAAGTGTTTGGTGGCTCAGTGCTGCTATATGACAGGATTCTTGTCATCGTTTCTTCCTCTGCTTTTCCCCCCTGCTTATTTTTGTTCCTACCCATTTACTATGGTCTGAATCTTTGTGTATGTCTCTCCCCCCTTTACCCGCCTGCCCCCTTCCCTCCCTGCTTCAGTGCAAATGCTGAAGTCCCAACCCTCATGTGGTGGTATTTGGAGATGGGGCCTCTGGGAGGTAAGTGGGATTAGATAGTCATGAGGGTGGCATTCTCATGATGAGATTAGTGGCTTTAGAAGAAGAAGAGAGCTCCTCCATGCACATGCACCGAGAAAAGGCCATGTGAGGACATGGGCAGAAGTTTGCAATCTGTAAGCCAGGAATAGAGCTCTCACCAGGCACTGAACCAGCTAGCCCCTTGATCTTGGATGGCCCGGTCTCCAGAACTGAGGAATTCCTGTTGTGGAAGCCACCCAGTTCATGTGTTTTATTGTGGCAGCCTGAGCTGTCTCAGACACCATTATATGTGGAAACAGGATTGGCACCCTGAGCTGTCAAGGAGCCCTTTCTTAAACCAAATCCCCCAATTCTCCTTCTAGCTTTAAACAACAAAGGAATCTCTCTTTCCTCCAAAGCATCTGGGGTAGGAGATGGGTCCAGGTGACATTCTTAGTGGTGCGTTTAGATATGAGAGCTCCAGGGTGAGGCCTCTCCTGGAATTATCTGAAGGTTATCTGACGGGACGCTTTGGGCAAAAATAAATGTTAGGATCCGGGGAATGTGTCTCAGCGGAAAGGTTATAACCGCCTACTTGAAGCCTCTGTGAGAGCAGGAGGGCCTGGTTTCGAAAGCAGGCAGCACGCTGAGAAGGGTCGCCGAGCACACGCGTGGTTGGAGCTGGATTCGAGTCCTGGCCCTTCCGTGCAGTGGGCTGGATCGCAGCGTGTGCTCTGTGTGGGCTGGGGCTCATAGTGTGGTCCTGCCCGAGATGGTGGATGTGGAAGCATTTTAGAAACCATAACCTCACGCTGTGCAAGTGAGTAAGTGTTCCAAGCTCAGTAAAAGGCAGTGGCTTTCTTGATGCAGATTTTCTCTTAGATGCTGATTGTGGGTTTTTAATGTTTCTCTTGTCATTGTTTAGTGTTTTCAGTTTTCTTAAGTCATGGTGTCTTCTCCCCACAGCTGTCTGCTCACTTCCTGCAAGGAGAGAAGTCCTAGGCGCCGGCACTGATGTAGGGAGAGAAGAGAAGCCTGAAGCTTGGGAGAAATGTGTGGCCCTAGATTAAAAAAACAAAAAACAAAAAACCCTTAACTTCCAGGGAGGGACTTCCTTTCATTGTCTCCCTTTTATGTTTCTTCCTTTTCCTTTTCAGTTTTTTCTCTTTTCTTTGTAGTGATTTTTTTTTCATGTACAGGTTTTTTTTTGTTTGTTTTTTTTTAAGAAAATCACTTTTATTGTCTGTTTCATTTCACAACTGGACACCTGCTTTGATAGGACCGTCTGCTTCCTGCCGCCTAGGGACAGCCAGAGGGTATGGGGTGAGTGTGTCCAGGGCTTCCCCCGTGATTCCCATGGCTCTGGCTCAGAGGAGGCTCCCCTCAGAAAGACCTACCGAGGAAAACAAATCGCTCTTTGGTTTTTAATATGAGATCTTTTCAAATTGAGCTCCTGGGAGAAAACAAGATATTTAAGTATTCTGTCTCTTTTTTTTGCAATTTTTTTCTCTGTGATCATCAGTTAACGATCCAAATTAAAGTGCATGTGTTAATGTTCAACATTAGGCTAATGTCCAGAGGTTAGGTTGAACATTACAGTTCAGAGCAGGTTAATATTCAATATACCAGCACTTAGAAGACTACTTGGTACGCAGTACCTGTATTTAAGAGTTAATTACATTGCTGTTATTATTGCAAATGAAAAAATTGCTCCATGTTGCTTGTGGGATGGTAAGACAAAGAAGGGCACCTAATGTCAATTTTGGGTGTAGGTGCAGAAAAGTTAACTGGAATTGTTGTTTTGTTATCACTGCAGGAGAAGTGGTGATGGGGATGGGAATGGATCCCAGAGCTGAGGTTTGGGTCTACAAGCTTGGAACTAGAGAACTCGAAAGTGGCTCATCTTACAGAAGTCATGGATGAGTGAGAGGGTCTCTGAAAGCCTTTCTACCTTTAGAAGGTGATTCTCTGTAGGTTCCTTTCTACCTAGAGTGGATGGGTGTGGGTGGGGTGAGCATTAATAGGTCAAGGGGTTCTGTAGAGGACAAGGAAAGGAGTGAGTTCCTTCTTTTTTTAAAGAAAATTGATTACTTGAGAGACTAGAGAGAGAGAGGGAAAGAGAGAGAGAGAAACATTGGTTTGTTGTTCCACTCATGCATTCATTGGTTGATTTTTGTATGTGCCCTGACTGGGGATCAAACCTGCAACCTTGGTATTGGGATGATGCTCTAACCACTGAGCTTCTTGGCCAGAGAGTTTTTTTTTTTTTCTGAGTTGGGTTCTTTTGCCAGTTTCCTTTCTGTTTTTTCACAAAGGTATTTCCATGTGCTTCTGCAAGTGGCCTTAAACACAGGCCATACCTCTTCAGCTGCCTTTGGTACACCTTAGAGGCTCAGGTACAATTCAGGACAATAGGCAGCTGCCAGAGAGAGAGAGAAAAGTAAGATTCCATAAAATCAGACAGGGTCTGGCTCACAATGCTTTGAACATGAATACCAGGTTATATATACGTTTTCATCTGCACCCTCCCCACCCACACCCCTGCAAACACATCCCTGGGAAGAGGAGAACATACAGCAGAGATTTAGGGTGCAGGTGGGATCTAAGTTCTCCATGACTGCTTTTGTTTTAATTTCTGTGATAATTAACATTCCTTGAAAGTTGCTTTCCTTCTGTTCTTAAAAAAAATTTTTTTTTTATTGATTTCAGAGAGGAAGGGTGAGAGAGAGATAGAAACATCAAAGATGAGAGAGAATCATTGATTGGACGCCCGCAACCTGAGCATGTGCCCATGGCCAGAATTGAGCCTGGGACGCTCTAGTCCACAGGCCGATGCTCTATCCACTGAGCCACGCCAGCTAGGGCTCTTCCGTTCTTTTCTCAGCCCACTCTGGTTGGACTCCATGCCTTCCTCTCTAGTGACAACGTTCTCGTCACGGTCACCTTTGATAACCATTCTTCCTAAGACAGTGGTCTCTCCCTAGTCTATCTGCTTCGAAGCTGTGTTTGGCTTATTTGACCACTCTTTCCTTCCTTTTTCAAACACCAGCTTTTCTTGGCTGCTAGGCAACCACCACACTCTTCTGCTTCCTCCCATCCCACCAGCTGCGCCTTCCCAGTTGTCTCTGCCTGCTTCTTCCCTTGTGGACCCCTCAGTGTTAGAGAGCTAGGTTTCACTAGAAGACCCTCCTGGGGGCATCATCGAATGCGGGTAATGATTCAGAGGGTCTGGGTGGGGCCTAAGGTTTTGCATCTCTGTCAAGCTTCCAGGTGATGCTGTTTTGCTGGTCCCTGGAGCACACCGACAGCAAGGCACTGGAGCTCTGTCCTCAGCTTCTTCAGCTGAATTACTTCCTGCTTTAAATACCGTAACCTCGTGACTTTTATTGGCGCCTTCCCAGCCCACTTGGGATAAGACCCAGAGTCCTCATGTTCCCAGAAAGGGGACCTGGCACTGAGCGGGTCTGCCTAGTCCTAGCTGGTAGTGTGGGGGTGCTTGACTTCATGTGGGGAAAGATTTCACAACACAAGTCTCGGTCACTGAGAGTACGTTTATTAAAGCTGGGCACAGTGAAACCAGGAAGGGCCTCGGTGGGGAAATGAGCCTAGGCTGGGCTGCTTTGGCTCACTAAGAAGTCAGGGAAATGGAGGTCTCGGGGACAGGCTCAGGGGGTTAGGCCAAGATGAGCTAGCATTGCTCCCTGGTTGCAAGTCTCCTAAGAGTTAGGGATGTGTGCCTGTCAGGGAAGGAAAGGGGGAAAGGAAAGGCCAGGTATGCTCCTGGGAGGGAGAGTTCGCGCTGGGACCTTCATGTTGAGGGTTTTTAAAGTTGGGAGTGTAGGGGAGGTTGTGGGAAGGAGGGCAACAGAGGACTCATCAGTTTTATGCTGATGTCCCAACGTGAGATTTACTCCCTTAACTTCATTGTGCTGAGGTGTGGTTGGCACAAGGGGCACTAATCGGGTTTCTGCTGTCTGTCTCCCTGAGTCGGGTGACTTAAGCTATTTACCTTGTGGTTGGGGAGGAGAGGTGTAAGCTGTTTACTCTCAAGTGTCCTTGGTTTAGGGAAGATGGAATTTATTACATGGCTGCGAACTGCTTGGCCATTTAACTGTCTGTCGCAGTTTCCCTCTTCCCCTTGTCCTGGCTTTCTAGCCTGGCTCACTGAGGTCCACAGGCGTGGTTCCTGCCCACTGCTCTGCCTCCCGCCTTCCCCTGCTCCTCTCCCACTTGTTCTGGCAGAGTTGGCTTTCTTGCTGACTGGCCAGCTTGCCTAGCACATTTCTTTCTCAGGAGCTCCAGAGCTGCTGTTCTCTTTATCTGGTGCACAGTTTGCAACGATCTCATCCTCTCTTTCACATCACACGCTCCCTTCTCCGAGAGGCCTTCCTTGAGCACTGTATCTAGACCTCCACCACCACCTCCATCTTGTTCTCTCCTTATCCTGTCTCATTTTCTTTAGAGCAGTCGTCACTGTGGGGGTCACTTGTTTGTAATCTTTCTCTCCCCACTACAGTGTGCGTTCTTTAGGAGCAGGCCTGTCTCTGTAACTGCTGAAGAAGAGGGCCTGGGATGGCGGTAGGCTCTCAGTAAGAACTGGTTAATGGTTAAATGAAGCATTAGTATCAGCATATCCCGAGTGAGCTGGTTGACCGCTGGTCACTACCACTCATTTCCAATGCCATGTTTAAATGGTCTGGGTTTCAGGTTATATTGCAGTATTTTAATTTTCATGGACTGTTGGAGAAGAACTGAGATGGATTGGACACATAAGCGAGACCATCACGCCATGTGAAGACCCAGCATTTATAGGGCAGACTGTATGCATGAAGATGTTATAGTTGTTTGAATAAAAAAGGCTGCAGAAAATTGCACGAAGTATTTGGGTGCAGTGAACTTACGAGGATCTGCACTGTAGCGGTAGGTGTCTTCCTGTTCACATCGCGCATGGTGACTTAGTTCAGCAAAGTTATTAACTTCGTGTTGTGAATTTGATTTGTATTGGTTTTGTAATTGCATCTGCATTTAATGTGAAGATTTGTTTTGACTCTATGAGACCATAAAACTATAATAACTTTTTATTTGTACATTAAGTGAACGCTAATGGTCTTTGAGAATTTTTTTCTTTAAAGGCACCTGTACATTATACAAACTTGTATGAAAACTAAAATAGCTCTTGGTACACCTAGATGTGGCCAAGGACAGGGACACCTAGGACTAGGTCTTAATTTCTCAAAGGGCTCGTGAAAAGCTATTTCTAACAAAATAAGGAGAGTATAGGCTCTGAGTGGGCTATTACATTTTAGTATGCTTTCAAGACAGTAAAAGTTTTAAATGTCTATATTCATCTATATATATAAAAGGCTAATATGCTAAGTGTCCCACCATTCAACCAGTCACTATGACATGCACTGACCACCAGGGGGCAGACACTCAATGCAGGAGCTGCCATGATGTGCACTGGTCATTTACAGAGAAACAGCACTCGGACCTGACACCCACAAAGCAACATTTGGCTTCCCCAGGTGAGACACAGGCCCTGCCACCATCCCAGAGAGACAGCCCACCAAATCGCAGCCGACACTGCCGAGACCCCATGGCACAAAATGCGGCCCATAGCCCAGCCCGGCTTGGAAACGGTGGCTGTGGGCGCCGGGTAATGACGTCACATAGCATTGCCCAGCATCCTCTCCCTAATGACGACTAGCCTCCTTGTAGTTTCTTCAGCCCAGGTACAGGACTTGCTTTATAGCCAGGTGCAAACATTTCACACTTTAACCAAATGTCTGTGAAGTGTTTTCCCATGCCTCTTCTCATTTGATCCTCACAGAAGTCCTGGAGTAGATAGATAGGAGACTCGTGGAATCCTATTTTCATTAGCTGGAAAATGGAGATTTGACCCTACTAAAAAGAAGTAAGAAATGGTGAACCTTGCAAATGACTTCAGGTTTTCTCACTGCACAGAATATAGTCAAACACTGCTGTAGTTAAATACTGTATTTTCTGACATATAAGACGACTTTTTAACCCAGGAAAATCTTCTCAAAAGTTGGGGGTTGTCTTATATATGCCGGGTGTCGTCTGATAGGGTGGGTGCTGAAACTTCTAAGCCAGACTGGAAAATCTGCAGTTGCAGCATACGGTGCGGGGAGCTCAAAAACAGCCACACTCCATTCATTTCAATGGAGCCGGACAGAGACCACAAGTGTCTCCAGTTGGCTCCTTTTTGTGCCACATATGGTCTCCGTCTGGACTTTTTAACCCAGGAAAATCTTCTCAAAAGTTGGGGGTCATCTTATATGCCAGAAAATATGGTATTTTTACTCTTTGTTCTCCCTGCATGCTCTACAATAATAATCTGCTTCATGTTGATATTTACTGTTGTGTTGCTGACAATTACCTGAAAGAGATGTTGGGGTACTTCACTGGGCTGGAAAAAGTTTAGCTCAATCAGAAAGCAGGTCTAATTAAGCTAGTTTACATATATATACGTAGTTCTCGCTGGCACCGATCACATGTGTGTGTTTCGATCTGTCATTTTCGATCATGAATTCGGTTGACACTTTTGTTATAGAGATAGGGCAAATAGGAATATTAAAATATTTCTAATCATTAATTTCCTTTCAATGTGCATGAATTTGTGCACTGGGCCACTAGTTTGAATATAAAAGAATATATTGACAAACTCTTAAAGGCTGAAATATTTTTGTTTACATAACTGAAACTTTTCTTTCAGATTACTGACTCAACTTCTGATGATTAAAAAACATCATGAATTGTGAAACTTTCTTATTGGAGAAATCTGTGTAAACTAAAGTTATTTAAATATAAAATAAAAATAATGGAGTTGAGAGCCGGGGTAGAGGAAGATATGCAGGTGGAAGCTTCCAATTTGACTTCTGCCCCAGGCCCTTTTGCTGACCTCTGGCCCTTGGGGACCAATGGGAAGGGATTCTGCTTTTGGGAAATGGGACCCTAGACAGAGATAAGTTCTTGCTTTGAAAGAAGATGTGAATGGTTGTTCCTCATACATTTCATTTGAACATATGTATTAGTTTACATCCTGTCCACTTGTGTCATAGTCCCCTTGGGCTTCTCTAACAAAATACCACAGACTGGGTGGCTTACAAACAACATAAATTAATTTCTCACAGTTCTGGAGGCTGAAAGTTCAAGGTCAAGGCACATGCATGTGGTGTCGTGGCGAGGCCCTCTTCCTGGCTCATAGTGTATTCTCACATCGAGGGAGAGACTAGGGCTCCCTGTGCAGTCTCTTGTGTAAGAGCACTGATCCTATTCCTGAGGACTCCACCTTCATGACCTGCACAGCTCTCAAAGGCCACCTCCTAATATTATTATTTTTGGGAGTGAGAATTTGGAAGCTATGAATTTTTGGGACTCAAACATTCAGAACATAGCAACTCCCAAGTATAATTTTAGGCTGTCATACCAATGAGCCCAGCTATGTGGAAGTGTGAAACCAGGAAGACTGGGACTGAAGACAGGAGCAGCTGCGAAGGTGGGGTTGCGTCGTAGTGATTTAGGAAAGGAGAAAGGAACCCAAGGGTATCAGGAATGCTTGGATTATCGGGTCCTGGCCAGGCAGCTCAGTTCGTTAGAGGGTTGTCCTGATACACCAAGGTTGTGGGTTTGATCCCAAGTCAGGGCACATACAAGAATCAACCAATGAATGCATGGGTTAGGTGGAACAACAAATGGATGTTTCTCTCTCTCAAATATTAAATCAATAAGTAAAAAAAAAAAAGCCTGGATAATTTAAAAGTATGGCCCTCTCCTCAATTACCAGAGCTTCTGGCAGCAACAAGATGCAACCTGTTTGGTGTGACTTTGGGGTTGGGATTGTCCCCCTTCCCCTGCTGTCCACCCAGAATTCTGGGTTGGAAGATTAAAGCGGGGAATAAGGGCCCTGGTGTCATCCAGCTTTGGGGATGATAACTCCTGAACAACAGACATGAATTTACACCTGTGGGAATCTGCAGGTTTTTATTTTAGGAAGTTTGATTAAATTTTTTTTTTTTTGTGGGGAGTGACACCACAGCATTATTTTCTGCTTTTTAATTTTTTTAAAAAACAGTTACACTGTATGATCTCACTAGGTGTCCTCGGATGGTTCCAGGTGCCTGCCATTTATAGCACAGTCTTTTTGGCTCATGCAAAGAGCTGAGACATTCCTGCGAGTTGGCTGATTGTGAATGGATGTCTGCAGGGAGGTGGGAAGGCTGCACACCAGCACGGAGCCTGCCCAACGGCTCCGGATTTAGCCAACTTTGCTCTTGACGCTGGCTCCTGCAGTCTTTTCCCTGATAAGGACAAAAACAGACAGGTTTCCCCGGTTTGATCTTGTTTTCAGTGACTAAGAAGAGATGTTTTGCAGAAGGCATAGCGTATTCCAGAGGAGGATGTTTAGCTTTGGCGTTCACTTTGCAGAAATCCTCTTTGAGGAGGTGCCGGGAATGCACCGCTGGCATTGTTGGGATTCCACAGTGTCCCTTTCCTCCCTAGAGGACTGATAACCCGGGGCCTGTTTTCTACTTTGGGAACACACACATTTTGTGAACGTGGTGCTGGAGGTGGGATAAAAGCCACAATGGGAAAAATATCCTTGGGTGAGGATTAAAAAACAAACAAACAAACAAACAAATAAATATCACACACACACATACACACACACACACACACGTGCCCGAGCCACAGTGATGCTGATGGTCAGATTCTAGTGTTCTAAACAGTGATCCATCTTCCTCCTGGAGGGTGGGCAGAGAAGATTTGTTATGAAAACCCTTGACTTTAAAAAATATATACTCAAGATTTTAAAAAATATATATATTTTATTGATTTTTTACAGAGAGGAAGGGCGAGGGATAGAGAGTTAGAAACATCGATGAGAGAGAAACATTGATCAGCTGCCTCCTGCACACTCCCCACTGGGGATGTGCCTGCAACCAAGGTACATGCCCTTGACCAAAATCGAACCTGGGACCCTTGAGTCCGCAGGCTGACGCTCTAACCACTGAGCCAAACCAGTTAGGGCTATACTCATGATTTTTACTTTCATTTAAGATAATGTATTTTTTTCTTAGTTTGGGATTTCACAAACAAATAACTTTTCGCAGCTTCAGTTGTTTCAATGTGCAGGTCTCTCAGACCTGCCTGTGTATTGAGCAGGAAACTCTTTGTTGAGTTATAGCTGTTCAAATTGTTAAAACCAAGGGAATCCCCTCACACTGCCATTCCTCTCTGATGTCACTCTTTTGGGGAAGAAAAAAAAAATATATAATTGTTTTCAAAGAGGAAGGGAGAGGGAGAGAGAGATAGAAACATCAATGATGAGAGAGAATCATTGATCAGCTGCCTTCTGCATGCTCCACACTGGGGATCAAGCCTACAACCTGAGCATATGCCCTGACTGGGAATTGAACAGTGACCTCCTGGTTCATAGGTCGACACTCAACCACTGAGCCACTTCGACTGGACTGACCCTTTCTTTAATTCAGATTTTAAAAGAGGATGCAGAGAGGTATGTACCTAGAACATAGTTTATGAGTTCATTCATTCATTCATTCATTCACTCAGTGCCTGTGGGTGCAAGGAGGAAGGCTTCCTGCGGAGGGACAGTCCTCTGAGACCTGATAGCTGCCTTGCTCGCTCGCCAGTGCAGTGGGACACAGTGACGTGTTTTGGTCCCGGCCCTCCCAGTGAACATGCCAGGTTAACTGTAGCAGATACTGTGAAAGCAGAACAATGAAAACATGGTCCCTGCTTAAGAAGGAACTCGGTCTTAGGAACAGAAGGTCTGCCTCTGACTCCTGGTGCTGCCAGAGCCTGGGTGAGACCTTGGGGAAACTGACACCACCCAGAGTTCACACATCTCTAAAGGGGAGCAAATAGGATCCCTCGTGTCGTGCAGGGAGGCTGCGAGGATCCTACCAGCCCTGGGGATATAGGGAAAGCACCCACTGGTTGCACCGTGGAGGAACGCTGTACATGTCTGACTCAGGCTCAGTTGAAAAAACTTAAAATGTAACTGTTGGGACAAAACTGGAAAGCTGTGCTATGCTGTGAAGAGCTGACTGCGCAGAGCTGACTGTATACTGGAATGCCAAAGCCAGAGACTGCTGGAGGAGGTGGAAGAAAGAACAGGATTTTCGCATCTGAAGGGAGATCGTTTTATCACTGGTGGAAAGAAGTGGAAAGTAGGGTTCATATAAACAGTGTGAAGACCGAAGCTTCCCTTACCAGTGACCTGCAAAATGTTCTCATCCATTCCCTGGTGGGTGAGGCTCAGGGATCAGAGCATCGACCTGTTAGAGCACCGATGGGTTGCAGGTTAGATTCCTGGACAAGGGCAGGGACCTGGGTGGCAGGTTCCATCCCCAGCCGCGATTGGAACGCATGCGGGAGGCAAGCAACTGATGTGTCTCTCTCACAGTGATGTCTCTCTCTCGTCCCTCCTTCCTTCCCTTCCTCTCTCTTTAAAAATCAATGGAAAAAATATCCTCGGGTGAGGATTAACAGCAGCAACAAAATGTTCCTGTCATCTTGGTGGCCTGATGGAATTGTGCTAATGTCAATAGTGAGAATGTGGGCATAAGATGTTCTCTGCGTTTGAAGGGTTTTTCAGTGCTCCAAGTGGACTGTAACATAACGAACGACAAAACTGAGAAGTCTGAGAAGACCTCACTTGTTTTAGGAGGTATTTTACTTAGTTGGCCATTTTGGCTTCAGCGCAGGTAGGTTTAGGTGAGTATCATGATGCATGTCAGGCATGCAGACAGGTTTTATTTTGTGTCTACACTGACTGATCGGGAATGAAGGCAAAGGTGCTGTGTTGAGGATTCTGAAGCTAGGTTGGGCTTAGGGAGAAAGTGCAGTGATAAAATAAGCCTGTATTGATATGTTTAGGGCTTAGACTTCATAGAGGGAACTACAGCACAAATGTCGTGAATCTGTTATCTCTGGTTAAGAGATCTTTCTGGGTACCTGGCAACATAAAGACACTCATGTATTTGGTCAATAACTTTTTATTAAATTTCCACTGGACACAGCACTGTGCTTTAACTTTAGACTTTTAGCCCTCTGGCTTCTTAATTAGTTAATAAGCTATTTCAGGATGTTGATAGTTAATGCTGTTTGGTTAACCACTGGGGATTTTTGCCTCTCTCAGAAGTATTTGAAAACATTTTATGATCAAAGTCGCTTTCTTGTGGCCATAAATAACACATTGAATCTTCCTCATTTATCATTTCCTGCTTTTTATTTAGCAGATGATATATACATATGATTTAATTTTTCAAAGTACCTTTTGAAGTCATCATCAATAATCTGACTTTTGAGATAGGAAAATACTGAGAAATTAAAGAACAATGTGCCTGATTTGACCCCATTCAAATGGCAGGCGTGTTTCTTGCCCTGCGCCTGGCTGTGTGCTCCATCACTTGTCTGCAGGACTGCAGACTTGTGTATCTCAGCTCTGCAACAAGTTCTGGTGGGAGAACTTTCAGAAGTTATTTCAAGAGCAACAGGTGAAAAAGAATGAATCACATTTTCTAAGCTTTTTGTGGACCTAAATTCTGTACTTTTTCAGGGACTATGTGGAATATAAAATATCAGTCACTGAATTGCAAGATTAAAGTTGGGAATATAGTAACACTAGTAAAAAAAACAAAACAAAAAACATAAAAACAACAAAACAAAACAGAACAAAAACAATGAACAAAAATGAAGTGGGATCAAAACCAGCAAAAGTGGAACAGAGACTGTTCCACTGATGTGGTGGGAGACCCTCTATGGGGATGGGAGGGGGTGCGCTTCCGGAGATGAGGTGGTGGCTCCAGTATGCCTGACCCCGCTCTTCACGCCCTTGGTTGAGTCTCCATGGTTTCCAACCCCAGTGTGGAAGGAACCTTTCTCCAGACGCCCCTTTTCTCTTTCCCATCCTCCTTTTTGTACAAATGGGGTTCGGGGAAGCTACAGCCAGCACTCAATATTAACATTTTTTCCCCAAATAAAAAATTGTGGCCATTATGCTCATTTAAAGAGATTCAAACCATAGAGAACTGTGTAAAGTAGACAGCAACTTTGCCATCATTTTCAAACCTCAGTGTTTATTTTTGAAATTGTTCCCCAGGGAGTTCTGAAGACTTGACTGTTTGTGAAGACATCTCCTTTTAAAAGTTAGATCAGTTTCCTTTGTTTGCACTGTAGAGCTGATAGGTAGATAGAGAGGTAGATACTTAGGAAGAAAGAAGAAGGAAGGAAGGAAAAAGAAAAAGGAAGACAGAAAGAAAAAGAGGAAGGAAAGAAGTAAACAAGGAGGGAGGGAAATAAGGCTTCATTTAAGTAAGGCTGTGTTTCTGTATTTTAGGAATACACTAAAAAACCGGTAAGCATTTGCTAACCTTGGGCTTCCACAGTCTGATTTTTTACTTTTATCTAGTTGAAGTTCTTTTTCTAGATTAAATTTACCAGGTGACATTGTTTAATAAGACAAGTTTCAAGTGTACCGTTCTATAGTACATCATCTATATGTTCCATTGTGAGCTCACCACCGAATTTTAGTTTCCTCCCATCACTGTGTATCTGACTGGTTGAGGTTCTAACGTGGATATTCCTAAACAAAATTCATGTCTTTCTACCAGTCCTACAAGCAAGCCCTTGAGGAGTGAATGTTTTGCTCACTCTCTAGAGATGTTAACTTGTGTGTATCATCTGACCTGCAGTGACCCCCCTCTGACCGAGATAGTCAATGAATTTCACTCTGGGGAAATAACATCTTGCTTGGTGGCTCCCTTCTTCCTTCCTGGAATTAAGCTCAAGGCTGCACTGAGGCTCATTAGCTCCCCATTTCTGCTTAGATGCTCTTTTAAACAACGTATGTGATAAACTAGAACTATTCATTCCAAGCCAACATGCGTGGAGACCCTCCCCTGGCCGGGTGCCATGCTGGTGCCGGGGCCCGCCTGCCTGGCAGGTGGGGACTGTTATCCTCAGGAGGGAGAGCAAGCCACGGCGTAATGGTTTCCAACTGCCCAGGTGCGTATGTGTAGCAGCTATGAGGGCCTCTGGAATTGCTGGAGAACGTGCTTCCAGGTCTTGGAGGTGCCACTGGGAACCAGGGTGGATGTGTAGCCCAACATTGTGACTAATCTCCGTGCTTAGCTGACAATGTGTGATGCCCAGAGAGGGGCTGTGTTTCCATCCGAGAGCTAAGCTCTTTGTTCTTTCTCACAAACACACTCATTGATCTCACTAACTAAAGCAATTATCTTCATTTAGTGATCTTTTCCAAAAGCATTATTTCCACTCCAAAACACCACTTTTATTTGCCAAGTGCCACAGTGTTACATCCTGGCAATGGGTCAGCATGTACTGCCAAATTATGTAAGCCCTTGGTTGGGTTTAGTGCTGGCTGAGCAAGTGTGTCTGGGGAGGGTGAGCTGGTGAGGTGACCCTGTGTCTGAAAATGGAGAACAGCTGTCCTTGCTTTCATTCATTAGCTCGGTGTTTACACTGTGATTGGGAAGGAAACCCACGTTTGCCTAAGACACCAGGCCCCGGCTGAGAAATGTCATACTGTGGAAATGTTGGATTGAGGTTTGTTGTCAAGGAAATGTAAACTGTGGACATTTCATGAAATTCAAACATGCGGATTAATTTGCTAACAGGGAGCTAAGATTGCAGTAAACCACACTGGCCTTATTCAAAGATTGAAATGTAATTAGTGTTGACTGTAGTGGCAGGAGCTAATGAAAAGGACTGTAAAACCCTAGAAAAGAATTTTATTAATAAAAATTGGAAGAAATATTTTCATAGAAAAGTCAGCCCCACCGTAAGAAGAGATTATTGGTGAGTAAAATGACCTCATTTAGTAAATATCATTAAAAAAAGACATCACAGGGCATAAACTTGTTTGCGCTCTTCTGTTAAAGAACATTTTTTTTGGTAAACTTTAATGAATGCAGACACTTCTGGGGACCCAGAAAGAAACATGCCCACGTGGCAGGGAAACAGGATCAGGACCCACCAGTCCTTTGTTTTGTCCAGCATGCATTGCTTCCTCTGCCCGAGCACCTCCGCTCCTCTTGCTCTGGTACTGAAGCGTGTCATAAGTATCATTGGCCGCGTCAAGCTAAATGTTAGCTCTCTCCTTTTCAAATATCCCACGCAAAAGATAGTAAAGAAAAGCTAAACCTACAAAGACACAGAATGGCAATGGAGACTTAGAGGAGAGCTCCGAGGCACATGGAGGAGCGGTGGCTGACTAGCGGAGTGATAGGTGCCACAGCCTGCTGCAGCACTGCTGAGAGGCTCCGAAGGCACCGCTACTGTAGAAGGCAGGGGGAGGGGCCAACATTCAGGAACTTAAGAGACAGGACTGGAGCAGCGCCTCCTCTCCACCCGAGATGTCTGGCTTCCACCTTCTCCACCGCTCCCACCCCAGAGCAGACTGGAGGTCTGTTCTCTGGAGAAACTGAACTGGAATAATTTTGGAAGTGGGTGTGAGTGACTGAAAACAGGGCATGGAGAGCTGGGCCCTCTATGCTTGTCTCCTGCCCTGTTCCGTTATGCCAGCAGTCAGGCCTGTCTTTGTACACCCAACAAGGGATGGGAAGCCCCTTTTCTTGACAAATCGAACAGTTCTGGAAAAAAAATGCCCCAGATACTGAAATGTATGGGCCCCTCAGTGAACAAGCTTGGCACCTTTTTCCTACGTTACTTGAGACATAACTCCTCCATGCATATATATGAGCCTCCAATCTGCATTTAGTACTTTGCTCTTAAATAGAACCAGCAGCTAAGGATCTGAGTCATCTTAGAGAGGCCTCAACACGAAAGACATGGATCAAAACAAACCAGAAAAGAGAAACTTTGTGGAAAATGGAGATTGTGCAGACAGCAGAGAAAACGTATGTTTTGAAAAAAGTTATGGCATAAAGAAAAAAGCAGTTTAATGTCTAACATGAGAATAGCACTTATGAGAGAGAAGTAGTGATAGTGGAAGTAACATTAAATACTTGAATTAAAGAAAACACAGTTGGATATATATATATA